>VTFQ01000017.1:32240573-32515573 GCA_036281575.1 Ancherythroculter nigrocauda
TAAAAAAGTTTCTAAATTTTTTTTTTTTAAAAGACAATACATTTTCGTCATTTTCTACACTCTGAAATGAATGTAAATTACTAGGTAACTAATCCATCGTAGAGGCGTAAGAAACTACGTAAGCTCGACCGGAACTGGAACTCATTCCTTTCCTTCTCTCTTCCTCTGCTGAAAAGGTAACGTGGTCGTCGTGTGTTACTTTTCAAAGCTCGATTTAACGCTTTATAACGCACATTTCAGTATTAAATACAAATTTAAGTGCATCGAATGTGTTATAAGATGTTTATGAGCTATAGTATTCGGTGTAGGGAGAATAAAGATGAAGATATTTCATTCTAAACGCCACCGGTGTTGCTTAGCGAGGCCTTCAGTGAGTGAGACAAGCACCACAGCGCTGAAGATGTTCAAATCAGCCTCGACTGAGAAATGTTTTTCCCCACGAATTGAACTTCAAGTAGCGTATGGTGGCTGTTAATGTGCCATTGCGGTTTTGCAGCTCTGTTTTAATACTAGGGTTGATTTGATAACATGCACTCTGGCAATAAGTTCTTTTCATTGTTATTAACCCTTGTGCATCCTTAAGGACATTTTTGTCCATTTCAGTTTTGTTTTTTGTTATAAGTGTGCCTTTGTTAATGCCAACTACATGAATTTTGGCTCAGGTGTTTATTTTTATTGGAATTTTAATATTTTACCCTCATTTCCTTCAAAAAATCAATTTTACCCTCCGTACAAAAAATACTCACACTTAGGACCTTAAGGACAAAAATGTCCACATTGAAACCCATTAAAACTGCAATTTTTTAACCCAGGGCCATTTGACTATAAAATGATACAATATTTGCAAATAGGCATTCATTCTATCGGCAAGGCTTCAAATTTTACATTTTTACCATTTTTTACTAGATTGTGCCATATTTTCAAATTTGGCATATAAAAGAAATACTCGCTTTATTTGAGTTTTCTGCTTATGCATATTATAGTCTATGATAGAGTCAATTTGAAAAATAATGCAGCTATAATTGTGTGGGTATACTGGTAAGGATGTCAGAGTGTAGTTTGCAGGTGTTTACTGAAAATTTAATTTGTGTAATTAGTTTGAAAGAAATTATATCATACTGGCAATCAAAAATCCCACTCCATGTATGAGTCACACCCTTGGCAGGGTCATAGGGCCATGTGAAAACTATGAAAAAGGTCAAAGAAGGCTTTAAGGTTCTTCTTTTTGACCAAACACGCATCTTAACCCTTGATTGCACTTTTTCACTTGTTATTGTTTTTGTACGGAGATAAAAGTTACGCTTGAATTTGAAGTAGACGTTCAGAAGCCCCTAAACACATTATTTTAGTTTTCACCACAAGAAATACTGATTTTTTTAGTCTGGTAGATTTTATACAAAGTTTGAGTTCACACAGGTGTCCTCACAGCCAAACCTATAAATATGTGGTGCTTGAGGGGTTGATCATTTCATTGTTTGAAGAGACGTTACTCAGCAGAGGAAGCTCTGAAACTAGTGCTGCCCACTGACAGTGAGCACACAGGTGCATTAGAAGCCGAGGATGTAAAGAAACCGATTTGTAAAGTGTTAAAATTCTGAAAATGAATGAATGTTTGGTATCTATGGATAGAACAGATGCTGGTTAAAAAATTGACATCAGTGAAAGTGGAAAAAATATTAATATATAATATTTCTATGACAGTTTTTTGGCATGGACATTTTTGTCCATTATCGACCTAAGTGTTATTTTTTGTAAAAAATCTGACACATAAAAAATATAAATGCCTCAAAATTAATGTTGTTGTTCTTCATTGACCCACCCAAGAATCTAATAAGCAAAGAAAAAAAATTCTGCTTAGCATTTAGTTTATGAAAATTAACTACTATTTTTAATTTTTTCATAAAAAAACACCTATGGCATTATGTAAACAAACCAGCATTTAAAGGGTTAAAGTTCTTAAAATTAATGAATATTTGGTATCTATGGATAGAACAGATGCTGGTTAAAAAATTGACATCAGTGAAAGTGGAAAAAAATATTAATACATCATATTTCTATGACAGTTTTTTGGCATGGACATTTTTGTCCATTTTTAACCTAAGTGTTAGTTTTTTAAAAAATTTGACACTACAAAAAAAATATAAATGCCTCAAAATTAATGTTGTTGTTCTTCATTGACCCACCCAAGAATCTAATAAGCAAAGAAAAAAAATTCTGCTTAGCATTTAGTTTATGAAAATTAACTACTATTTTTAATTTTTTCATAAAAAAACACCTATGGCATTATGTAAACAAACCAGCATTTAAAGGGTTAAAGTTCTTAAAATTAATGAATGTTTGGTATCTATGGATAGAACAGATGCTGGTTAAAAAATTGACATCAGTGAAAGTGGAAAAAAATATTAATAAATCATATTTCTATGACAGTTTTTTGGCATGGACATTTTTGTCCATTTTTAACCTAAGTGTAACTTTTTTTTTGAATGCACAAGGGTTAAAGTGAAATAACTGAACATAAACATACGAGCTTTATAAAAATGCTCATTTTTAGAAGAAAATTTCAGATGGCACTTGGAGGCATTTGAATCTGAAGTCTTCATACATATATGTGTGTATGTATGCATGCATGTATGTATGTATGTATGTATGTGTGTGTGTATGTATGTGTATATATATATATGTGTATATATATATATATATATATATATATATATATATATATATATATATATGTATATATGTATATATATATATATATATGTATGTATGTATGTATGTATGTGTGTGTATATATATATATATATATATATATATATATATATATATATATATATATATATAATATGTGTGTGTGTATGTATACACACACACACACACATACATACATACAGGCCTGTATCATAGATGCAATCTCCTCACCTTTCAGTGACAACTCACCTTTTTGAGATCAAAATAGGTCACTTATGGGATTTGCATAGATCCAATGAGAAAGTGTTTTTATGGGGTGGGGGGTCTGAGATGTGGGAAAGGTGAAGAGAGGGCAAACAGTTTGCAGTTTAGCTCAGTATTGCTGTCTAATCAGCCAATATTGTCTTAAATAGCCATAGCACTTGATGTTTTTTATAACATGAGGTTTTGACCAAATGTAGCCTATTCAGTCTTGATTTTGGTGAAATGTTGCAACAATTTAGTGAAAAATTAGTTTTGGACATATATGGTAATGACAAATAAATTAAAAAAATCAATCAAAGTAATGAGCATGTAAAGCAAATATCTTTAAAAAAAATTCTCATGAGCATGCCCACGCAATGTTCTCACCTTTTTCCCCCCTTACCTGTTTGCATCCCTGATTTTATTTATATATATATATTTCTATTCTAAATTATATTGTTTTATAATAGGATAGAGGCTTGTTATATGGTTTCAAGGTTGTGAACTGTTTCTTATTTCTTGCCTTGTTTCATTCATTCATTCAGGAGTCATAATGGCATCAGCCCACCTGCAGTGGATGGTCATCAGGAATGCCTCCAGTTTCCTTATCAAGAGGAACAAACAGACCTACAGCACTGTAAGTCACTGCAGTTCAACTGCACACTGCTGATGTGACGGCCTTTATGTGGGTTTTATTTTATTCACACTAATAAACTAAAAAGAAATACTGATTCGAGAGAATGGATGCAGGATTAGAGATTTAGCTGAGTTCAGAGCATTAGTTTTTGCCCATCCTTTTATATGTAGTTGTAATCTAGTTTATCTGGTTGCTTCAGGGTTTTCCATCTCTAAAATGTCTAAATGTCGCCTTGTGCTGCTGTGGTGCAGCATACAAAATGAACGAGTAGGAAAACGGATGGTTTTGACTATCATAAACTGAAGTGTGGTTTATTAGCCGGCCACATGATTTTGTTTAGGGATGAGGGATGTCCTAACCTGTCTGTCTTGGAATTGGTTTAATTTTACTAGCTTATACCAAGTGACATTCTGCACCAAAATTAATAAGCCTAACTATGCACAATTATGCACTTTAACTATTGGCATTTTGTCTTTGCTGCTGCATGTGACCCTGTCAGAACAGACTTGAGAACACTGCTATAGTTGACCTGCTGTATCGCTGAACATTTCCAACTCTTTCTGATCTTGCATTTTCTTTCTCATTTTCAGGAGCCAAATAACCTGAAGTCCAGGAATGCTTTCCGCTTCAATGGTCTCATTCATCAGAAGACCGTTGGCGTCGAGCCGGCCGCTGATGGCAAAGGTGTGGTCGTTGTCCTGAAGAAACGTGCAGGTGAGTGAGTGAGTTTGACACAAACTGACGGACAGCAGTGAGATATTTTTTCAGGGATCCAACTTTTACATGCCTGGTTAATTTTATCAATATGAGGTCACTTATTATAATCGTTCAGGTGCCAGTTGGCCGTATGATGATGCAAACTCTGCCAGTTGCATCGAGACATTTGTTTTTGAATGAGATTCTGTATGTCTCGAGTCAGAGTGTGATTTATCTCTGGAATAAATCGTTCATCTAGACGTCTCTGCTCTCTGCTTTAAACATCTGCTGGCGTTCTTTTACAAAGTTAAAAGATTTCATGTGTTTCAGGTCAGCGTAAACCTGCCACCTCATACGAGAAGATCACCATCAACAAGAACTCTCGCGCCACCCTCGCCAGCGTGAGGAACATCATCCGCAAAAATAAATACAGGAGGGACCTGCGCACGGTGAGTTTACACATGCACAAAAGCACACAACAGCATGTAGACTTTATCAAAAATTGTTCACTTCATTCATTTGTAGTTGGACTCAATTTGCCTCCGTGAAATGATTTTAAGCTTTAAGTTGAGTATTTATGGCCCAGTTTCGCAGACAGGGCTTAGGCTAAGTCAGGATTAGGCCTTAGTTCAATTAGGATATTTAAGTAGCTTTTATAAATGTACCCTAGAAAAAAATATTACTGGTGTGCATCTTAAGACAGTGGCACTGACATATTTTAAGATAGTTGCATTCAGTTAAAACAGCTCAAATATGCATTTTAGTCTAGAACTAGCTTAAGCCTCGTCTGTGATACTCAGATACAAATGTATAGTATAATGCAATGTAAGTCGCTTTGGATAAAAGCGTCTGCCAAATGCATAATGTAAATGTAAATGTGAAACCAGGGGTGTATGTAATGCACAAGAGCTTTACAGCTCAAGTTGATGCAGTGTGTTTTGGATGAATGAGCTTTATATCTGTCCAGCTGCTGACTGACACTCTGTCTCTGTCTTCCAGGCTGCTCTGAGACGCGTGAGCGCCATCCTGAGGAGTCAGAAGCCTGTGGTGGTGAAGAAGAAGCGCACCAGGGCTCCCAAGAGTTCATAAATAGTTGCATATACAGCTTTTGACTTAATAAAATGCTTTTGGTCAAACTTTATCTTCAGGTCTCATTTTTAATTGGTCTATGTATGCTAAACATTAAACTCACTGAGAAATACTTGAGAGGCAAGTTTGGATATTCTGCAAGTATTTTATGATCAGTGTAGTTCAAGACACAATGTGGCCTAAAGTTTTCTTGGTTATGCGTTTTATGCATATATATAGGCTTGGATTAATGCAGATTAAAGGTGCTCTAAGTGATCCTCGGTGGAGTAACTTCCTGTTGATGTTCGAAGTGTTGTCAAACAAAAGAGAGGCTAGCTAGACCCTCCCTCCTCCTCCTCCTCCCCCTCCCCTCCGTGCTTCCTGAAACCGTCATGAACACGCATTTAAAATCATTCTTGTCGGTTATTGGCTGGAGCATGTTTATTATGATTCGTGGTCCAGACTGCACCAGTTTGTTTTTATTGCCATTTTTGGAGCTTGGGGCGACTACAGAGACCACGTTTTTTTTACAGTGAGTTCAGGGGACAGGCAGCTAGCGGATAGTGAGGAGATGTTTGCTGTATGTGACAAAAAATGTTTTGGCCTAAAAACGTGTGACATCACTTAGAGCACCTTTAATGTTTAATAGATTTCAGTATTTTTCACATTTAATCAACACTTAAAGGTATAGTTCACCCAAAAATGTAATTTACTCCCCCTTAAGTTCTTCTAAACCTGTATGAGTTTCTTTCTTCTGTTGAACACTAAAGATATTTTGAAGAATGTTTGTAACCAGACAGTTGACGGCCCCTTTGACTTCCATATTTTTTTTCATAATATGGAAATCAATGGGGGCTGGCAATTTTATTTATTCATTTTTTGGGTTCAACAGAAAAAAGAGAGGTTTGGAACTTGAGGGTGAGTAAATGATGAACATTTTTGGGTCTTAAGGTCATACTTAAAATGTCAAGTTTTAATGAAGCATTAAACCACTTTTTCTGGCTATCTTTATTTCCTTTTGGTGGAGAATAATGGTGCCATCCGCTAACATTTCTGTTCATCTGTTCATGCAGCTGTTCTTAAAACAATTGTTACATTGAATTCAACATGGTTTATTTAATAAAAAAAAAAAAGTTTTGAATGAATTGCAGTGCCACTTTTCCCCCTTTTTTCCTAAATGAATGTGTTAAGAATCTTGCATGGAAAAAATTTAGTTCACCCAAAATTTAATACAAGAAAGAAATCCATTTGGCTTTCCAAACCAGTCAACAGAAAACTCTGTTCACACAGAAATTTCTGTTCTGTTCACAAAGTGTCACTGTCCTTGTGTGATTATTCTTTATTAAAGGTGCTAAAGAGGATGTTTTGTTTTATACATTTTTGCAGTATTACTTGAAACTGTCTTCACTAACTGATAAAAGACTATTTATTAGGAGCACTGAAAGGAATAATATTAATATACATCATCTGTGCACGAGGTAGGGCACTTAAAAACATCAGCCAATGGTGGCCCTCTGGCTTGTCAATCACTGCCGTGACGTTCCTTGTGAGAGACGAGCGCGGCTGCGCGCTCCAGTAACTTTCCACACTCCACAGGCGCCGCATGCAATGTTTTTGTCAGGAGACAGGAGTAACAAATGCAGATTATGAGTTACCTGCGGTGAGTCCGACATAATGAATCCACTAACACGACACAGCGAATGCCGGTGGTAAACACTCGTGTTCCAATACTCGTGCACGAGTTTTGGGAGGCGTTCCCTCGAAATGAGCTGTGAAGGAGGGGGGTTGTTCTTACACATGCGCTCATTTCAAAAACTAACAGTCTTTGGTTTCTCAGTCGACGAAAAGATCCTCTGTATCACCTTTAACTGAAAGTCTTCCCCTCTGCTGCAGCTCTCAAATCTCACTTGGAAGAGAGCAAATGAGTGTATATAGAGTTATTTACATACTAATACAGTATTTATTAATATTGATTTAGCTTTTATTTTTAAATTTTCATTTAAATTTTTTGTTTATTTTGTGCTTGTGTCATTTTTGTTATTTTTAGATGTGTGACCCTGGACCACAAAACCAGTCATAAGTCGCACAGGTATATTTGTAGCAATAGCCAACAATACATTGTATGGGTCAAACTTACCAATTTCTCTTTTATGCCAAAAATCATTAGGATATTAAGTAAAGATCATGTTCCATGAAGATATTTTGTAAATTTGCTACTGTAAATATATCAACAAATGTATTTTTGTGAGTGGATATGCATTGCTAAGGACTTCATTTGGACAATTGTAAAGGTGATTTTCTCAATAATAAGCAGAGATTTATTTTTTTGCACCCTCAGATTCTAGATTTTTAAATATTGTCCTATCCTAAATAACCATACATCAACGAAAAACTTATTCAGCTTTCAGATGATGTGTTAATATCAATTTCATAAAATTGACCTTTATGATTGGTACTGTGGTCCAGGGTCATATATATCTATACTGCTTTTTTATTTCAAATTTAGTTTTATTTTTTATTTTACTACTTCAACTTAAAATTACTTTTTCAGTTAGTTGCCAAGCCAATATGTTTTTCCCCCTGTTTGTTTGTTCATCAAATGTTTACATTTTATTATCTTTATTTCATTTGGGCCTACTGAAAACCATTTGTAATAGTTTTAGCAAAAAATACCAATACTGATGAGTTGTTTGGACTCCATCTTTTGGTCAGTGAGAATGAGTAAAGGGTTTTTGGTTAAACTCTTGCTTTAATGTGGCTATCGCTGGTTTAATGCGGTGATACTGCAGTGCAGCTGGAGAGTTTTATTGTGTTGCATCAGGATAATCTATGAGCGCTCTGATTCATGAGTTCACCTAATGATTGAATTGATCAGGAAGTAAAATAGCTCTCTCTCTCTCTGTCTGTTGGTTTCACTGTATTAGATTGTCAGATGAGTGTGTGAGAGAAGTGTGTCCCTCAGCCAGCAGGTCTACAGCGAGTGTGAGTGTGTTTGGTTGGAGATGTCATTGTAATGTTGAGTACAGCAGGTGTGTGAGTGTGTGTTGAGGATGCATCGCTCACGGGCTCTGCGCTGTGTGTGTGTCTGTGTGCTGCTGGGTGTGTGTTGTCGAGCGTTTGAGCTGCAGGACACCATCCACGCTCTGATCGAGGAGAACATCCACCTCCACGACCAGCTGGAGAACCTGACGAGAGCCCTCAGAGAGCTGCGGCAGCTTCTGTTCCAGCACAGCGACGGTACGGTTTACGCTTAACCCTTCTTTATCACATCAAAACTCTTGGGTTTTGTCTGTTAGATTTAAGTGTAAGTGTTTAAAGGGATAGTTCACACAAAAATGAAAATTCTGTCATCATTTACTCACCCTCAGGTTGTTCTAAACCTTTCTTCTGCTGAACACAAGAGAAGATATTTTGAAGAATATGGGTAACCAAACAGTTGATGGACCCCATTGACTTTCATAGTGGAGGAGGGAAAAAATATGTGTGTGTGTAGCAAAAGGAAGAAATTCATACAGGTTTGGAATGATGACAATTTTCATTTTTGGGTGACCTATCCCTTTAAGTGAAGTGCAATGACATTATTTTTTGCTGGATGGCAATGTTGTTTACCTCAGATCACACTCACGAACATGATGAGGAACTTCAGCATCTCTGGGAGGAATGGTCACAACACAGTGAGTTTCTCACGCTTTCATGAAATACTTTTAATAACCTGCATTTAAATAAGATTTTAAAGAAGTGTTTTTGGCCTTCTTTTTCACCCTGCACTAACCAGGCCCATATCGACTCATTGTGTAATGATGGAAATAGGACACTGCTCATCAATAATGGCATGTGTACTTCATATGACCCTATAAGGGCGGGAATTATTGATTGACAGATCACAAAGGACAGTGGTTTTCAAACTTTTAATGCTAAAGTCCTCTAAATGATCATAGCTAGAGACGAAGAGCAAGAGATATCATGTATACAGACAGATACGACTACTAACTACTAACGACTACGACTACTAACTACTACTATTACTACACAGTAAAATCCCCAGAGTTAAATCAACTCTGCTCAGAGTACATTTGGTCCCTCTCTAAATAGTGTTAAAGTAACACTGAAGCAGAGTTAAAGTTAATGAGATAATTAAGCAATTAATTAAGTGATGATTAAGCATTAGTGATGAACGCCTGCTGTTAACAAGCACAATCACTGAAGAAAAGAGAAACACAAGAGCTACAACTGACTCCAGTCACAGCCTTAGATGAAATCAACTGAAGATAAAAGACATTAAAGCTCTCAAGATCTGATTAAAAGATCTGATTCACTTATTACTAACCAGATTGACTTTATTTCTGTCAGACGTCTACAGAAGTTCTTATTGAGAATTAACAGAGGTTTAGATGTTGGTGTTTTATTGGTCAAAAAATTATGTCGCCATCATAGTGGTCAGGGTTTGTTTTAGTTGGGCCAATTTAACTCTCGGGATTTTGCTGTGTACTACTTCTTTGTGCGCATTTAACGTATAGACGATGCAAGCTGCCTCTAAAAACATGAATGATTTAGAAGAACAACAACATAGTGACGAAACACGCTCTGTAGAGTCTTTGTCCGTTTAGGGCTACTGTAGAAACCTGGTGGCGCAAAATGGCGACTTGACATGACTTGTCTGCGGTGTATGAGATAGAAAATGGCTCATTCTAAGGTAATAAAAACATAATGGCTCATTATGTAAGGTCTTTATACACTGCTAAAAACATAGTTATGTATATTATATTGCATTTCTGTCAATAGATCCTCCCAAATTGTACACATTGCACCTTTAAATGAATCAAAAGTGACAGAAAAGACATAATATTACAAAAGATTTCTGTTAAATAAACACTGTTCTTTTGAACTTTCTATTTAATTTCTTTATTCTTCATTATTTAAACAAAAATGTTAAGCTGCACAACTATTTATTTGATTTTTTTGAGCATCAAATCATCATATCAGAATGATTTCTGAAGGATCATGTGACACTGAAGACTGGAGTAATGATGCTGAAAATTCAGCTTTGATCACGGGAATATATTACATTTGAACATATATTCAAATAGAAAACAGTTCTTTTAAATTATAATAATATTTCACAATATTACTGTTTTTATTGTATTTTTGATTAAATAAATGCAGCCTTGGTGAGCAGAAATGATTCTTTGTACCGACCTTTTAAACATGTTTTTATTTTATGAGGTTTAGAACAGAGTCGTATTATTTTTAGATTCAGGTGCTGCTGTTTCAGATTATATTTTTCAAGCAATTGGAATCCATTATGTAATATTTTATTACATAAAATATCAAGTTTTAGAAACAGGTGTACCTAATAGAGAAGATTAAGGACTTAATAATGTAATGTTCAGAGTCGACATGAAACAATCACAGTCTATAGTGCTCCGGGATACAGAAACTCCGTTAATACGCTTCAGTGTTGTCACATAATAACTCAAATAATGTGATGATGTGGTCTATCAATAACCTGTTATTTTTCGTATTATTTATATACCATTTAATATTTCGAATTACCTTCAGTTTTCATTTTAATTCTACTAAAAATGTGAATGAAAACCATCCCGTCAGGTAATGATGGGAGAAACGAAACTTTTCAAAGCTTCGAATCAGTTGATTCGCAAAATGATTCACTGTTTCGAAGCGTTCGACTCGCTGGTGTCCCCTGCTGGTCAGAACAGTGTAAATGCAACAAAAACTCAGACCAAACATGCATAAAAACACCTTTTACAAACCCATTTCATATGTTTTATTGAAAGTAAAATATATCAAATGCAATTAACTAATCATCTAGACATCACGTGACTGTATAATATGTGTTCTTTTATCAATTTTCAGGGCTTGTTTTGTTTGTTCCATGGATGGCTCAGCTAAACAGGCCAATAAGAGACTATTAAGTACTATTATTCCTTTTAATTATACTAAAACGTCCACAGAAGTATAAAACTGATCCATAAACACTTGTTCAATGGTTCGCCGCTGGGGGCGACCTCAATGAATCCGCATGATTCACAGAAATATTAAATCTTATAATATGTTTACCATAGTGAATCATGGTAATAACAGCACTGTAATTGTAATTGATCTAAACGTGTGTGTGTGTTGCAGGCATCACACCTGAAACGCACCTGCTGTTGGAGCACGCTCTCTGTGGACATGACCTCCATGGCTCCGCCCCCTCCAGTTCAGGACACACCCCCTTCATCTTTATCATTTTCATAATTCTTGCACACTTTCTCTTATGAACACATACAGAACTACAGTGTGTTTTATGGTGCATATGTGAGTGTGTTCAACTACACCTGACATCATTCAGAGCAGGTCCATCTGAATGAAGCAGCTTGACTGACACTTCAGTGTTCGTCAGTCTTGAAGTTTGTTATTGAAAATAGGAATAGAGATAAAGGAACTATTATGAGTAAAGCAACAGAGTAGTTTATCAGGTTTGGTTTATTGTGTTTAAGTTGATATCCAAGATCATTCAGAACAGCACAAAAACAGTTACACATGTGAAGACTCTTTAAAGCAAAACTGAACCTTTCTGTGTTTTTCATAACATTCTACTTTTTTTTTGCCAAATAATGTACTTCAAAAAATAAACTTGAAAAATGTGATGTGCTTATTGTCATTGTACTGTATTTGTTAGAACTTAAATGTGCCAGTAAAGTGTGTGAATGTCATCAGGTCAGGTTAAAAACCAATAATAATGATCTAGTTGTATGAAAAAGTTGGTTTTAATGCAACAAATTTTTAATTCAGATTTCTGCAGTTGTTACTCGTTGAGTTGAAGCACTGAAATTTTTGTTTTTTTAAGTGTTCCTACTGCATCTATATTCATAAACCTGAACAATGCATAGTAAGCTGTAAATCAGGGTTAAAATATTAAATAAAGGTTTGTAATTAACCTTTTGGTGATGTTGCCTGTTTTTAATGAATGGACTGAAATGAACACGTGTTGTGTTTTATTTGATTATCATTGAGATTCACACAGAGTTTTTATATTGAATTATACACTGTACGGTGCTTGTCACTGGGGCAGTACACTAAGGTACAAAAGTGAAAAGGTACATCTTTGTACCTTACCCCTAAATGGTGCATATTAACCTTTTTACCTTTGTACCTTAAGTTACTGCCTGAGTGACAAGCCCTGTACCTTTTTTTCTGTCAGTGTAGTTTTTATTTTTATGTGTTTTTGTCATTTTTTTCCCCTTCTTCTTTACCACTTTCATATTTCTTGCACACTTTCTCTTATGAAGCACAGAGCTACAGTGTGTTTCATAGTGCATATGTGTGTGTATTCAATTAGAATTAGAATTAATATATATAGTTATAGTAATATATATATATATATATATATATATATATATGTGTGTGTGTGTGTGTGTGTGTTATAATCTATAGTTTTTTAATGTCCATATATTTTTTTCATTAATTATTATTTCAGGTTTAGTTTTAGTTGTTTTTCTAACTGATAAAATAAGTTTAATTTTTTTAATATTTTATTTCAGTTAACGTTTTTTGTTCAAGCAAAAAAAAAGTTAACTATAATATCCCTGGTGTGATCTTAAAGTCCCCCTGAAATCAAAACGTAAGTTTTTTAGCTTTTACTATGAATATGTTAGCCTTACGGTTATGAATAAACTGGTGTGTTCCAAATCAATAATGAAAATTCGCATTTAGAAGGTATAATTATTCAAAATATACAGTCTCTCACTTCTGCTAAAATGGATCATGGAATTTTATGACATCACCGCGGACCAGCTTCTCATCAAATCTTCTGTCCAATCAAATGCTCTCTAGAATCTGAAGTCCCGCCCCCTCCTACACTCTTACACAGTGTTCCCAACTTAGCAATTTTGTTGCTAGATTTAGCAACTTTTCAGACTACACTAGCAACTTTTTTTCCAAAAAGCACCTAGCAACAAATTTAGCAATTTTTAACATTTATTTGGCAACTTTTAGCAACTTTTGGAAAGTGACTCTAATCAAAACAGCACACGTACAGCTAGCTAAATAGACTGAGCGGTTGATTCATAATTCCTTAAGATCACTGTGGAAATAGCTGTAAAAACCGGAAGACAAAAGACAACGAGTGGGGGCGGGGCTACACAAGGTCTATATATAGCCAGGCACGAGGCTGCCGCTGCACTGCAGGCGGCAGTAGCAAAAATTATTTAAAAATAAATCTGGTCATGAAAAAGTGTTGTTTGTATTCATTTTAAAAATGCTGTGTGTGTGTGTGTGTGTATTTATTTTACAAACAAATCTAAATTAGCATTTCAAATAATATCTATGTAGTTTTGCGTTGCGATTACGTAATGACGTCATGGCGCAATTACGTCACAATGTCATTTAGCAACTTTTAGCAACAAAACGATCTGCCTTTAGCAACTTCCCCTGAAAATTAGTTGGCAACACTGCTCTTACAGACTAAAATCGGTCATTTGTTCACACATTTACTAGTTTCTACATGGTGAATGGCACATAGTGCACTAGAGAATAGGGAACGATTCAGACAGTGTAAATATGCTTTTCTTTGACGCGAATAAAGTTGCGAATAAAAGCGATATGGAGGAGATTAGGAGAAACTGCGGTTTTACTTGAGTTTAGCAGCTCTGGCCGAGCTGTGATATAAAGAAACGCTATTGGCTATTTTTAAAAAGGGGAGGAGCTGTTCGATATGTCCCGCCCTGTCTTTCTGTTTCAGTGGAAATGTCAAACACATTGAATAATGCTGCACGTTCCAAGGTACTCCAAGGTTACCATAATGGAAAATAAATATCTTTTTTTTTAGCCTATTTTAAAGTGCAACGATTCAAATTATAATGTTTATATTGGTTTTTATTAATCAAACAACCAGACCAAAATGCAGACTTTGGTGTAAGAACATCTTTATTGGGTATGTAAGCATTAATTCCAATTCAGAATCCACATATGTAACCAAGTATGGAAAACTGACACAGAGAACAACGAAACGGAGGACGTGTTCAGAGAAAAAACAACCTGATTATGATGAAGCCGACAAAGATGAGTTTACTGAGCCTTGAATTTGACAGTTGATTTTTCACAAACAGGAATGGCAGAGCAATGAGGTAATCAGAATCCCAACCTTCTGACATGGAACGTTCACATGTTTTAAAATTCATCTTAGAACCTTAGAAATAATATAGAACACAGTCCTGGTACAGTACGACTTTAGATTATTATTATTATTATTATTATTATTATAGACAAAAATAAACAGGATAGAAAAATAAAAACAGATCGAAAAAAAGCAATATATTGTTCTCTGGAACCCCAAATTTACACATAAAATAAATCTATCAACCATAAGAGCAGTTGGCATAATTAAGTTATCTGGAGAGAAACTCTGTCACAACAGAGAATTTGGTTAAAAAGCGCGTTTGTAAAATTTAAATAACATTAAATTAAGCAAAAGGGACTCACTGTATACATCAAAGCCTGCAGAATTATACACACGTCATGAAGAATAAAGGAACAAAAAGCTTCGAACAGAACATCACTGCCGTTTCCTTGTTGTAGGGAACGCAAACATATCGTTCACGAGATTGCGACCATTCATTTGCATATGATAATACACTTTCTGATGACAATTAATAACGTAAAGCTACGGAAATGTGTTCCCTTACAAAAGCCATTAGTTGATGTTTGAGCAAGTGAGGTGAAAGTACAAAACTGTTGTGTACCACAGAGGAAAGCACAAGCTTATCGCATAATGCAAATGTATTTTGCCTTTTCTGAGCACCTTTAAAGTACACAAAATTCACACTGACATAATAATTCAGAGTAACGCGGGCACTAAACAAAAGCATCAACATTTTTAGGATCCACTTTTAAAACGGCTTCAAATTAGCACCATTGTTAGCGAGACAAACCTTTAAGGCCCGTTCACACCAAGAACAATAACTATAAAGTTAACTTTATCTTTAACTGTTAGCGTTCACACCAGCGGACGACATCGTTCCGTTAATAATAAGCGCGCGCTGCTGTTATGTCTTCTGCCGCTTTAACTGCTCGCGCTCTTAATGTAGAATGGATTCTGATTGGCTGTCGATGTTTTTGTCGTTCATCAGCTGAAAAAGTGATTTGAACGATATCGTTTCTCTGTGCCATTATAGTGCGTAATAGTTGTGGTGTGGACTCTGCAATTCTTTTATATTTAAAACGATGTGTTTATCGTTATCGTCGTTGGTGTGAACAGGCCTTTCATGAGTGAACCTCACGAAACCTGTCAAAAACATTTTTTCCAAGTCATATTTTACCCGGAAATCAAAAGAAAGCAATAAACTGCTGACATTTTGAGTTTGAGAGTATGCCTTTGTCAAAAAGTTTGAAAGTTGAATTGTCGTTCCACACCCGTAAGACCTTCATCTTCAACTTCAACATTCATCTTCGGAACACAAATTAAGATATTTTGATAAAATCTGATGGCTCAGTGAGGCCTGCATTACCAGCGAGACAATTAACACTTTCAGTGCCCACAAAGGCACTAAAGACATATTTAAAACAGTTCATGTGACTACAGTGGTTCAACCTTAATGTTATGAAGCGACTGAAATACTTTTTGTTGCCAAAAACAAAATAACAATTTTATATCTAGTGATGGGCGATTTCAAAACACTGCTTCATGAAGGTTCGAAGTTTTACGAATCATTTGTTTCAAATCAGTGGTTCGGACCGAGTATCAAGCTGCTAAAGTCACGTGAATCATTGAAATTTCGAAACACTTATGACGTAACGAAGCCTCGTTTACTGAAATCATGTGACTTTGGCAGTTTGATACACGCTCTGAACCACTGATTCGAAATAAAAGATTCGTAAAGCTTCGAAGCTTCATGAAGCAGTGTTTTGAAATCCCCCATCACTGGTTATTGTTGATAAAGTCACTATTTTGTTTTTTTTCTTGGCGCACAAAAAGTATTCTCGACGCTTCGTAACATTAAGGTTGAACCATTTTAGTCACATGAACTGTTTAAAATACATCTTTAGGAGCTTTCTGGGCATTGAGCCATCTGATTTCATCAAAAATATCTTAATTTGTGTTCTGAAGATGAACAAAGGTCTTACGGGTGTGGAACAACATGAGGGTGAGTAATTAATGACAATTTTTATTTTTGGGCAAACTAACCCTTTAATACAGGAATACTCACTGCTGTAAAGTTTCAGCAATTCAACATTTCTGTAATGATAATCAAAGCAAATAATACTAAAATATTATAATATTACAAAAGTAACTACAAAGAGGTGCATTATGTCCGTATGCATTACGGTAAAGAAAATTTCCATAAAAGTGTGCTTGTCACAAAAATGTCACAATGCAAATATTAAAATATGCTTTCTTTTTCTTTTTGGGTGAAATATGACCCAGGCGTTTTCATCAGGGATTCACCCTTATAAACTCCTTTGAAACAGACACACCTCTTTCATTGAGAAACGCCCACTTAAAGTGACAGGCACACCTCAGGCGCGTATGTTGATATTCACAGGTGTGTCTGTAAGTTTGAAAGAAACATGCACCTTCACTTGTTTACTGATCCGTCACATAAACACACACACACACACATTGACGGTCACTTCCAAAACTCATTCACACAAACACACACACTTCCCTGTCTGATGGAGTGTTAAAATGACACGAATGAATGACAACACCCCTGAAAAACTTTCCTCATTGAGACGCACACTTAATATATAATCAATTATCATTTTTTCTTCATTTTCCTATTGCACTTTAGCATTTCTTTTTTTACATGTGACAAAATTACCATATAAAAGATCAGATAAACAATAAGTGTATATGTACATATAATACCTCTCATTGATCTTAATTCATCTCTTCAATAAACTGTTGATTTTTTATTATAAAAGTACAAGTATTATAATAACTTATTATTATTAATAATAATTTGAAAGAGCAAGCAAAAGAAAATGAGCACCAAAGAAACAGGCTGAGGCAGAAAGAGAAGAAGAGAGAAAGACAGAGGCTGTTTCTCCGCCCCTGGATGTCCTGAGTGTTCGTCCCTGCGAGATGATTGGCTTGTTTTCTAGAATTAAATCTGATTGGACATCCATGGCTGGTAGGGGCGGGATTTCCTTTAGACTGAAGGAGTCTCAATGCTATGTCCCCCAAAGCCCCGCCCACACCACCTCTTTCTGTTTCTGCAGTCCAATCAGTGGCTGAATACTGAAGGGGGCGGGCTGTGGGCGGGTCGGTGTGTGTTTGAGGAGCGCACACTCTCACAATCTCTCACACACACTATAGGAAGCACACAGGTCCGACTTCTAGGTGAAAGCGCGACGAGGACGTTGTCTTCGGTAGGTTGCTTATGCGTATGACAGGAAGTAAGGTGGGATCCGACACCCGGAACAGGAAGTCAGCATGTTGCCAGCGCCCGTTCAGTTGCTATCAATAAAAAACTCAATCAGTGATGCACCATGCATACAAAAGTGACAAAAGTCAATCAGAAATGAATTCATGACTAAAGTTCAGTGTTTAACTGCAACACAGAGTATTAAAATGTCTATGGGGAAAAATTGAAGTATTAAAATTAAAACTAAAACTGAATTAAAAATAAATTGAAGGGGAAAAAAATCTAATAATAATGACAATCACAACAAAATTAATAAAACTTTTTAAAATGAAATAAAAGACATAAATAAAAATAAAAATAAATAATAATATTTGATAAGAAATATTATAATGATGATTATTATTATTATATCAAGAACCCTCAAAATGACCTGCAAGTCACATTGTGTGTAACAAACCATTTTTCTTTTTTCTATTTTTGTTTGCATTTTTGCAATGCAATACATGCATTATTAAAATTTATGTCAATTTAAAATTTAAATGTTTATTATTTTGGATAATCAAGTAAATTAAATGCTTAAATGAAAACCCCTTCATATCATTTCATTATTTTTTATTTTGATCTTTTTGGATGCAGATCAAAAGATTTGACTATTCATAATTATTTATTTATTTTAAAATTGGAGCTTTTAGTTATATGTACAATATTAATTCTGTACATTTGCATTTGTTTTTTTAATTATGTATGGTTTTTTTTTGGTGATACTTTGGTAATTTTCTTTGCACATGATGCTGTGGATGCGGTTGCTAAGGTTGCTCACAGCACTCATTAATTTAGAGAGAGATTTTAGAAGGGCACACTCACCCAGCAGGAGTCTGCTAACACGTCCGGCTCCAGCGTCTCTCCGCTCCACGCATGGAACCGAACTGCATTCTGGGAAGGGGGCTGGGCGGGGGTGTGGCTCCAGATTGTCACGTTCAGGCAGTGGATAGTGATTCGTTGCTCCGCTCCGGCACTCAGCAGGTGCAGGAAGTTCATCTGGACGCGTCCGACACTGAACTCCAGCTGCAACCAGCCAACAACACAGCAATATTTACACTTGTAAAATTAGATTATGATGTTTCTTTTCTAAACATATCCTCCCTAGATACAAGGATCAGCAATAATCAAATAAAAAACTGTGAAAATAATGCCAATGATCTGGAAGCTGAATGTTACAGACCTTAGCTGTGGTGATGGGCCTGAGGCAGGTGCGTCCACCACCGGTGAAATTGCACATCACTTCTATAGAGTCTGAGGAGCAGCCCAGGTTTGGGTCGATCCAATAAGTGCCTGAAGAATCCAGGACATAAATATTTCAGCAAAATTGAAACGTTGAAATTTGACAATAGTAAATGTTTAATTATTACAGCTATTTACTAGGGGTGTGACGAGATTAAAATGTGACGTGAAAAGCAGACTCGTGATGGAGCGTGAGGGTGAAATTAGGATAGAATCAGCCACCGCTACATTTACATTTACAAAAAATGCTGTTCTTACTTAGAGTTTTTGTCTTGTTTCTAGTCAAAATTTCTTATAGTTCTTAAATCAAGAAGCATTTTCTTGACAAGTAAAAATTATTTTCTTGTTTTTAGGAAAAATAAGTAAAATTAAGTGAGTTTTTCCTTAAAACAAGCAAAATAATTTTAATCCAAACTGAAAACAAGATTATATAGCTTATTTTTGGTTTGATATAAGATTATTTTGCTTACCCCATTGGCAGATTATTTTGCTTGTTTTAAGGAAAAACTTATTTTTTCTGAAAACAAGAAAAAATGTTTTACTTGTCAAGAAAATGCTTCTTGATTTAAGAACTTTAAGATATTTTGACTAGAAACAAGACAAAAACTCTAAGTAAGAACAGCATTTTTTGCAGTTATTTTGCTTTTTATGAAAATAAAAACCATTTAATTCAGTTGGATACCGGTCGCTTCAATTCCATTCAGCTCATCAAACACGAGCAGCAGGAATCAAGAGTTCACTGATCATGTGACGAGATGACTGACAAGACCATGGCAGAGGATTCGTCGCACAACAGAGCCTAAGCGTCTGATAAATGTCTTCATTTTCTAGAATTCGCGCTCAACACCGCCGTTCCCTGTTCACAGAGTACGCGCGATGGCGAAAACGAAAGTAAAATGCGAGTGTGCATTCAAATGCCATTTCAATTCCCTGATGCATGCAAATATCTCTCAATGTGAAAGCTATCTTAGGCTGGGCTGTGTAGTTGTAACCATCTCTTAGCTCTGTATCATGCTTGAAGAAAAATTTGGTCTCTATTTGCACTTTGTTTATTGAGAGAGTACTTTGATTATGGTTGCACTTATTGATTGCACTTAATAAGAGAAAACTGTTATTCATTTTTATTTATACTGTTTTTATTTCTATGATCAATTTGTGGAAATGAGTTCAGTTAGGAGGTCAAAAGCTCATAAATCATGTACAGTTCTAAGATTGAGACTCATGTGAAATCATACAGGAGAGAAGCCAGTCAGTCGAGCTTGAATACCGTTGTCATTTACTGCATGCTATAATACTCAGATATTCAGAAAGTAGAACTGAAATGACATTCATTACAAGATGATTAGTTAAAACATTTCAAACACACCTGCACACTATTTTTCTATTCACATATTTCGTCATTGAGGATTTCTTAAAAATACTGTGTAAAAATCTTGTCTTGTCTCGTTCTCGTGAACTCAATCTTGTGAGCTAACTGTCTCGTCACACCCCTACTATTTACAGATGATATTGGTGGTATTTAGCCCAGAATATTCCTTCAGGTTCAACACACACACACACCATCGTAAAGCGTGTCCCGGCAGTCGTGCAGGTCCTTGCATAGCCGAGCAGGATGATCTCGTGTGCCCAGCGGGTTCTTCAGACTGTGGACCAGAGAGCTCAAGTAATGGAGCGTCCGCAGGATCTCTGGAGCCTGATCCAACATAGGCATGTCCATCAGACCCCGACCCTGAGAGAACAACGAGACAGTCTTTAAAACACCATATAAACACCCAATCATCATAAACCACAGTGTGATGTGCAAAATAAACAGGCCATGTCTTTAGTGTCTGTGTGTGTGTTTGAATGATCTCACCTCTATTTTCTGTGTGTTCGTCTCCCTAAAAACTGGCTGGGCCACTCCAAGACCGAAATCTTGTTTCTACAACATACATGCACACAAGCAAACTTAATAACGCAGTTTTACAGAACATAGCACTGAATGAATGAATAAACAAACAAACATAATACAAAGTTAGTGAAAATTCTTACCAAAGCCGGTGGGAATTCCTGGCGGACCCTGTAGAGAATCGAATAATAAACGTATAATCATAACCGTATATGAATTATACTGATAATATTAAAATATAGTAGCGATTGGCATGTATGTGTGCATGTGAGCACAAAATTGTTTGTATAATATTATGTATAAACTTCTGGTTGGGGATATTTGTGGACACCCTCAATTTAAAAACAAGTTTATTAGAATTTTAAAAATGCAAAGTTTTCTGGGTTAGTCATTATAATTAGACATAAAAACAATAGATATCTCTGGAAGGTCCTAAAAAGCGTAATTAAATATTCTGAAAGCATCTATTTGAAGTGTTAAAGAAAGAAGTGGGTGTTTTACCGGAAGTCCAGGAGGTCCACGCGGTCCAGGAGCACCCTGGAAAAACACAAATAACCACGTTAGAAACAGACAATCGGCTTTGAAATAAACACAAGCCCTGAACAATGGGAAATGACAATGTCTGTGATCGTAAAGACTCACTCGAGGTCCCTGAACACCCTGTAAGAAAAAAAAAAGAGAGAGTGTTTATGAGAAACCTGTAAGATCTACTGTCATATCAAGATCTGAAGAGAAAGAGCGAATTCATCTCTTCTCACCATTTCTCCTTTGTTGCCAGTAATCTCCTCTGGTGCCCTACAGAGAGACGTCAATGTGAGAACAGAGGTCAGCTGAGGGTCAGAGAGCAGATATGACCATATTGTTCACTACGGTAGAGTGTATATACTCACTGGACTACCGATAGGGCCAATCACACCGACAGGTCCAGCTAAACCCCCTCTACCCTGAAACCAACATGTAAATATTACAACACAAGCACTATAATATGTGTATGTATATATAGAGGTTGTGTGTGTGTCTCACCATGCTGCCCTGAGGCCCTTTAGGCCCCTGAATGCCCTTCGGTCCAAAGTCTCCTGGAGGCCCCTGAATAAACGACCCAAACATCAAGCCCACATAAACAAACATACAAATACACAGCTGTGGCTAACCAATTAATGCTAATGTGTGTGTTGTATATATTGAAGAGCACGACTAGAGCATTTATGAAGTGGAAAATTCAGTGGCCACAAACACCATGAAAACATGTGGCTATTTATCACTGACAAGTGTTTGTGTGGCTACCATTGGTGGCCCACATTTTTTCCATAACTCTTGTTCATCTAGTTAAACCAGAAGCATGAATGAATCTGAACGAATTAGACTGCCACAGTAACACCACAATTACACACGCTTATCCTGTTTTATGAGCTTGCGGCTGTGGGTTTGTCTTGCTCCTTAACAAAAATACACCTCAGTGTTTGTGTGAATTATGGCGCTCTTTGAGCCTGTGGATGAAAACATGTTTCCCAAAGGAAGGAACTCTTTCAGAAATGATAAATCTCATCTCTGTTTGTTTCTCTTGGGCAGACACACATGGAAGATCACATTTCTGTTTTTCACCAAGAAGAACACTTTAAATCAGATACCTGGCAATGGCTGAAAAAACTCACCTTCGGTCCAAACATTCCCAGTATCCCTGGAAAGCCGGGTTCCCCGATGTCACCCTAAATCAAAGATTACTATTAATGTTTTGTTCCAAAATGAACTCTGGGTCTTTTGTAGTTAGTTGGGGAGTTCACAGTGAAGTATAACAGTTTTTATGGCACATCTTTGTGTGTTTTTGTCTGGGTGTAGTACTCACTGGTTGGCCCTTAGGACCCCGGTCTCCCTGAGGTCCAGGAAGGCCCATTCCTCCCTTAAAACCTCTCTTTCCTGAAGGGCCAGGGTGACCAGGAAGGCCCCTCTCACCCTATTCATGCACACATATAACAAATGCATACATCAAAACAACCCAGTCGAGATATATAAATATATACTACAGTTCAACAGTTTGGGGTCAGTAATTTTTTGAAAGATTACTATTTTTGTTCAACAAAAGACATTTATAATGTTACAAAAGATTTCTATTTTAAATAAATGCTGATCTTTTGAACTTTCTATTCATTAAAGAATCCTGGGGGCAAAGGGGTTTCCACAAAAATATGAAGCAGCAAAGCTGATTTCAACATTTCTTGAGCAGCAAATATTAAAGGATCATGTGACAATGAAGACTGGAGTAATGATGCTGAAAATTCAGCTTTGATCACAGGAATAAATCAAATTGTAAAATATATTCACATAGAAAACAGTTATTTTAAATTGTAATAGTATTTCAAAATATTACTGTTTTTACTGCATTTTTTTAATCAAAGAAATGCAGCATTGGTGTGCAGAAGAAATTCTTTCAAAAACAAACAAAAAAAATCTTACTGACCCCAAACGTTAGAACGGTAGTGTAAATATAAATCTAAATCATAAGAATTGTGTTAAAATGTTATTCTCTGACCTTTGGACCAAAAGATCCCTGTGGGCCTGGTAAACCGATAACGCCAACCTTCCCAGGTGCACCGGGTTTACCAGGCAAACCAAACTCGCCATCATCTCCCTGATCACCCTAAACAAAAAGAGAAAGATGCATGTAATAATCCTGTTCAGACAGATCAGAGATCAGGAATCACAGGTCTCATGATGAATTCTTACTTGTATTCCTCTGCTTCCATCTTTCCCTGGTAGTCCATCCATGCCAGGAACGCCCTCCTGTCCTTCTCGACCCACAGTCCCTCTTGGGCCGGGCAACCCAACAACACCCTGATGAGAACAGAGAGAAGGCTGCATTTAGTCTGTCATTAAGTAAAAAAGGAAAGAGGTTTAAGCAAATGTACTTGTGATGAAGTATATTACTATGAGAATCTCACAAAAACAGTACAAACATTTTAGGGTCATATTTCAACCATAAATCAGTTAAAAATAATTATAATTATTAACTAATAATGATCTAATTAATATATAAATACATTTTAATTAATAATATCATAATTCATTAAAACTAGAAATAATTCAAATTATGCAAATCAAATAAATTAATAAATATTTTTATTATTATATATATATATATAGCATGAGGAAAATTAACTGTTCTGGATCATTAAGATTTTTCTATTCTGATTACTGTAAAATTAATATTTCAGGAGTAAATATTAAATATTAAAAGTACAACTGCAATTATATATCATAGTATTTTTTTGCATGCTGTATGACTTTTTATAGCTGATTTTAATAAAACAAAAATATTAGTAATGAGAATACATTTCTTTTTGTATTACAGTAATGACATTTGTGGGTTGCTTAATTTTAATGTTAAATTGTTATACACATTTATATTTATTCATTTGGCAGATACACAAATCACAAATTTAAAAAAATAATTATAAGAATGAATTATATAAAGAAATATATAAATAATGATCTGATTAATATATAAATACATTTTAATTATTAATATAATACAATAATTAATTCATAAATTATATATATATATATATATGTGTGTGTGTGTGTGTGTGTGTTCTCATAAGTAATCAAAATTATGCAAATCAAATTAATACACATTAATAAATTATTAATAATGAGATTACAATAAATTATTAATAATGAGATTACATTTCTTTTCGTATATTTATTAATTTGGCAGCTAAATCAATTTAAAAAATAATTATATAAATTATATAAGAATTAATTAAATAAAAATTATGAATGATATAGGTAATACATATACAATACATCAATAATTCTATGATTAATATATAATAATATATGTATTTTAATAAATAATATAATGAATAAACTAAATTATATATCAGAGTTACAATTATGGAAATTAAATAAATAAATATTATTACATATTGCATAAAGAAAATTAAGTATGTTTAGGACCATTAAAATGTTTCTATTCTGATAACTGTAATGTGATGATTACTAGATTAAATATTTCAAATTTTAAAGTACAATTTAAGCATACATCATTCGCCTTATTAAAATTGTGCTTCAAGCATGAAAGAGTTCCTCTTACTGGTGACCCTCTGCTGCCACGCTCCCCCTGAAGACCCTGTTTACCCTTCTGACCCTGAAAGTGATAGAAAATAACAAAGCATGTGAGAAAAAGAAGTAATGCCAAGGAGAAAACCACAGACACAGAATTAATCATATACAGCATGAACGTACACACACACATCTAATGTGTGTGTATGTGACAAGGCTCTGATTTCTACCACATGTTGTTTACGGCTGCTATTCCAAACCATAAGTAATGAAATCTGAATTTTCTACAAAACATACCCACACACATACGAGCTGCAAGCATAGCATTACCTGTTCTCCTTTGGATCCTTTGGGGCCTTGTATTCCACGTGGACCAGGATTACCCTAAAAATATATTAAAAGAAACAAAAGAAAAGGTGTTTGTGTGTATGTTTTAGTGCGGGCACATCTGTAATCATGATCTGATGTCATATTATACGCACAGGTAGTCCAGGAGCACCGGGTTTGCCTCGAAAACCATCAACACCTTGCTGACCCTGCGCATACAAACAAAAATTATTCTTAATTACAATAAACCAAAAAATAATACATAACAAAAATAAATTATATATGGAAATGTAATAAATTAATAATTTATTTTTATTTATTAATAATACATAAAATTAAAAAGAACTAAATTTTTCTGAAGAAAATATTAAGAGTAGTGCTTGCTCATGCAATTATTGCAGACCAATATGCCTAAAGTATGAGCAATATTTATAATAATAATGAAATCGTTACTAATAATACTGTATATATATTCTCTGACCAAAGTTCTGCAATTTATCTATTAAAACGCATACATCTCTACTCAAACCATATTTTTGCTGGGGGATATTATCTTCTAACTGTGAACCTAAATCAAAACTCTTCATCGTAATGTAATCTATAACATATTTTTTATGTTTAGCCGATTATCATATAAAACACCTTTTAATCTCAGTTGGTAGTTTTTAATCGATTGTAGGAAATGGTCACATGTTGGTGTGCACCGACGACACACAAGTCAATTAGCTAATGCGCTTCATATGCAGTAGGACAATAGCATGCTTTCTGGGTAGCTGTGTTTATCTCACCACGTATCCTGGATCTCCCGGTTCGCCCCTGTCTCCTCGCTTTCCAATTGGACCCTGAAAATACACAACATGCATGATATAGTAAATATCGCTAGTGAAATAAGAGGAAATCACAGACAGATATAAAAATGAAAATAAGAGAGACTCACTCTGAGTCCTGGTGGACCTGTAGGACCCTCCACCTTCCCATCATCCCCCTGTTCGCCCTAAAATATTACATAATGCAAAACATCAGATGATTATAGAAAACTGATTCAAATGAGTGAGTGTTTATATAAATGGTCAATGTTTAAAAATATGGTAACACTTTAGAACAAGGTTTCATTTGTTTATTTTGAGAGTATATTGTAAATAAAATAAGGATGGAAAAAAATTGATAAAAATGTTGAATGTTGAAAAATGATCCCCTAGTAAAAATCACGTTCCAGGGGGTAAAATCTGCATTTTTGGCAGGGTTCCCATGGTAAAATTTGCATTCCAGGGGCTAAATATCAGGTTATTCTGGGTCGCTTCAACCCGTGGACATGAAAAACAACCCGCGGCAACAGTGTAAAAGTAGCCTAATTCCACGGGAAAACCGTGGACTTGGCAACACTGATTCAGGATGACATAACTGTGCAGGTCACAAGTATGAAAATTTTTGAACAAAATGAGTGATGAATACATTTTACCTTTTCACCCTTTGGTCCCGGGGGTCCTATTGATCCTTGAGGTCCCTTGTGACCCTGTAGAGAAAGAAAAAGCTTTTAAGCACCATTCCACTATCAGAATTGAGTTGATCAATCTGTGCGCTAATATGGAAATAAATAATTTGTAATATGCTAATAAGATCATGTGATGATATTTGTGCTTGTTTCCTGTACTCACTTCATATCCGGATATGCCCGGATCACCCTGCAGCCCCATACGCCCTGGAGCACCCTGAGACACAGGGACAAACAAGATGAGACAGTTTTCTTGTGCAGGTTAAATGCTAAGCGAGTTGGATGTATTGCTAAACCTAAACGTAATAATAACAGATGTAACTGTTTACCACATGTCCGATGGTTCCTCGCGAGCCCTTTGGTCCGGTGGTTCCGATTGGTCCAATTTTTCCCATGGTTCCTGTCTCTCCCAGGTGACCGATGTTACCTTTGGCACCCTGTAGGTAATGTGAAAGTGCAGTCAATATGGCTACTGTGTTCGATAAATTAAAGATAAATAACATCAACCAAACAAAATGGTATCTTGAACTCTAATGTCTTACCTTAAACCCTGGTTTCCCTCTCTCACCATTTTTACCAGGTTTTCCTTCAGGACCCTAAAACACACATGCAAAAAAAAAAAAGTAAAAATCAAAAACAACTCCACTGTCATTTCACAAATACAGATGACCGACAGTGTTGTTATTGTTAACTAAAAACTATTAACATAAATAAAGCTGAAATAAATAATAAATATAAATATAAATAAATATTTAAAATATTTAAAAATATTAATAAATATTTTATTTATATATATATATATATATATATATATATACATTTTAAATTAAAAACTTGAAAAACTTTGAAATGCTGCCTTGGCAACTAACTGAAATAAAGTTTTTTTTTAATATACACAGAAAACAACAATATTAATGAATCTACATTCCTTTTTTCTATTTGAAATAAAGTAAGTTTAAGTTGAAGTACTTAAATTACTAAAAAAAAAAAATAAAGCTAAAGAGAAATATAAAAAAGCTAACAAAAATGACAAAAGCACATGAAAAATACTAAAATGAAAATGAAAACTGAAAATATAAAAATAAGCTAATAATAAATATTAGAATTGTATATAATTAATACTGAAACAACAGCTTTTTTCCATACAAACTTTCTGAGTGGTTTAAGTTCTGCTGGTAATTTTCAGGCATAACTGTTGAGATTCGTCTCATATTAAAGAGTAATTAATAGAATAGAAAACAATTTTTTTTGTGATAATTTTATCTGTAATATGTAAAAACTTGTTTTGCTTTGCATCACTGATCGTAATTAGGGATGCACTGATATGAAAATTTTGGCCGATAGCAATAACCGATAATTCTTTATATTTGAAAGCAGATAACCGATATACTGGCCGATAAATCTAAATCCAAATTTTTTATATAATTTTTGAGAGCCTGATTACAAAAACAAAAGTTTCACCATTAAAAGTCATGTCCTAAACACACAATTACAATGTTCTCATTATAATTTTATGTAGCTTATATGACAGACTTGTGCTGCACATTGAACTTAACTGAAGTGATTTCAATCATATTTCAAGCAATTCAAAACCATCATGGTGGACAGTGCACATCTGAAGTGTCTCAGCTGAAGGAAATAATCCATTATTTATCAGCTTTAATATATTGGCCAAATTTTCTTATCTGGCCAATAATGATAACTGAACATATTAAAACTGAACAAATAATTGGCCAATACCGATATGGTTGCCAATATATTGTACATCCCTAATCATAATGCAAGCACTTAACTGGTTCACTGTTGCTATGGTTCATTACCAGATTTTTAAAAATTTATATTATTCCTAAATATACTAAATAAAGGTTCCAAAAGAGGTGGGTGGTTTCACAGCAATGCAATAGAAGAGCCATTTTTGGTTCCCCAAAGAACCTTTCAGTGAACATTTCTTAGAAGAAACATTTTTTCTTAGTGTGAAGAACATTTTATAATCTAAAGAACCTTTTCCACTATAAAGAACCATTTGTACAATGGAAGCATTCCATGGATGTTATTCTTAATGGAACCATCAATGCCAATAAAGAACCTGCATTTTTAAGAGTGCATTAAAACTGGTTTGCATATGTACTTTTTAAGACTGCTATTTTTGTTTTGTTTTGACTGGGTTCAGGCCATTATGATGGGGGGCAGTCAACCCCAGTCGCCCCTTAATTTACACTCTTGTGTTGTTCACAAACTGAGAACACTATATGCGATATGTGTTTTGAAGTATACAGCAAAATATGAATGTGATATTGTGTGTGCATAACTGCATCACTCACTCTGACGCCAGTAAGCCCAGGGTCGCCCGGTGGCCCTTCTTTCCCCTTGATTCCAGGGTCACCTCTGACACCCTGCTCGCCCTCTCCGCCCATGTCACCTTTTTCACCCTGTTCAAAAAAACAAGAATAAAATTGAATGTTTCTTTCTTCAGCTTTAAATCATGTATATCTGAAACATAACTGTAATTTTATTTACCTTTGCGCCATCAGGGCCGGCTGGACCAGCCTCTCCTTCTAAACCTGGTTCTCCCTGTATCAAACAAACAAAAGCTCATCCTTGACATCTTGAATATTGTTTTTGCACATTTATAAACATCAAACCAATGTTTCACAGATTGAACACACACCCTTGTTCCGATAAGTCCAGCTGCCCCAGCGTTCCCCGCAGGCCCGAGTGACCCCTATGCAGACAATGAAAAGACATAAGAAGAGTCCAAAAACACAGGCTGTTTTATTCTTTCCAGCAAGTTTACGTTCTTTTTATTTAATTACACGAGTCCAGTTAGCCAAACAGCAGTTATGCCCAATGACGTGTGACTGCGTCAGGCAGCGCTGCCAAGCTCAGACTGACATTATCTAACTTTAACAATTCAAATATAGTCATACAGTTCCTCTTCAGACTGTGATTGCGACACACATGCTGTGCTACTCATTACAGCAGCTCAATGGGGCCTTGAAATGCCAAAGAAAAGCAGATTTAGCAACAGCTATTTAGTGCTGCATAACAGCACATCAAGCAAGAAAATTATGGGAAATGGGTTAACACTAATTTCAGGCTCTTTTCAGGAATAGGATACAAAATAGGGCCAACAGCTCTTAAAAATGCAGGCTTTTTTACCAACAAATGGTCAGTAAAAGGAGGAAATGGTTGATTAGCAATCTCCAGAAGTCAAGCTGAATGTTATAGCTGATATTTTCAATTTATTTTATAGTGTTGAGCAGAACTTTTGCAAACCTGTTACTAAAATGTAGGACATGTTTGAATGCAATTTAAAAAGCTTTATTTGTTATTTTCTATTAATTTTCTCAATAAACATAAAAATGGATAAAAAAAATGACTACAAGGTTGCTAAACTAAGCATATACAGTACAGTCCAAAAGTTGGATCCACTAAGATTTTTAATGTTTTTAAAAGAAGTTTCGTCTGCTCACCAAGGCTACATTTATTTAATTAAAAATACAGTAAAAAACTGTAATATTGTGAAATATTATTACAATTTAAAATAACTGTGTACTATTTAAATATATTTGACAAAGTAATTTATTCCTGTGATGCAAAGCTGAATTTTCAGCATCGTTACTCCAGTCTTCAGTGTCACATGATCCTTCAGAAATCATTCTAATATGCTGATTTGCTACTCAATAAACATATATGATTATTTTCAATGTTGAAAACAGTTGTGTACTTTTTTTTCAGGATTCCTTGATGAATAGAAAGTTCAAAAGAACAGCATTTATCTGAAATACAAAGCTTCTGTAGCATTATACACTACCGTTCAAAAGTTTGGGGTCAGTAAGAATTTTTATTTTTATTTTTTTGAAAAGAAATTAAAGAAATGAATACTTTTATTCAGCAAGGATGCATTAAATCAATCAAAAGTGTCAGTAAAGACATTTATAATGTTACAAAAGATTAGATTTCAGATAAACACTGTTCTTTTGAACTTTCTATTAATCAAATAATCCTGAAAAAAAATATTGTACACAAATATTTTGTACAATTGTAAACAATAAATGTTTCTTGAGCAGCAGATCAGCATATTAGAATGATTTCTGAAGGATCATGTGACACTGAAGACTGGAGTAATGATGCTGAAAATTCAGCTTTGCCATCACAGGAATTACTTTGTGAAATATATTCAAATAGAAAACAGTTATTTTAAATTGTAATAATATTTCACAATATTACTGTTTTTTACTGTATTTTTAATTAAATAAATGTAGCCTTGGTGAGCAGACGAAACTTCTTTTAAAAACATTAAAAATCTTAGTGGTTCCAAACTTTTGGACTGTACTGTATATATATATATATATATATATATATATATATACACACACACACACATGTTGTATGGGCATGCTTATCATGCTATAGCTTTGTTAAGTTTATGTTTATCTAACATTTAATTTTTCTCAAAACAAAAAACAGTGGATTAATGCCTATTAATGCTTCTAAAGGTAATGTGACTCCAAAGTACAGTCTTTTCATGAAGTGCGCCTACAATTTATCCCACCTTTTCTCCAGGTTCTCCTGGAAGTCCGGGATCGCCAACTTTTCCGGCAGGGCCCTGAGAGAAAGAAAAAGAGATTTTTCTATTTCTCTTTCTTTTTTGCTGACAATACAGACTGATTAATTAAATGAAACTACTTTCATTAATCAATTATAGTATGACTGTGTGTGTAAATATGATTATCATTTGATCTCAGTATCGATCACAATCAAGGGAAATCAAAACAAACAGAAGCCACGGAAAAACTATAGGTGTGTGTGTGTATGTACGTGTGGAGTAAATTACCTTTGGCCCTGGATTTCCAGGGGGTCCGAGTGTTCCTGGGGGACCTGGAGGTCCCTTGTCCCAAACAAACAGTCATTTATCAGTAATACATACATACATACAAACACAATACAGACACTTCAATATTGCAATCTTCCATTATCTGAAGCCAAAATGTTAAACTGTGAAGCAGATGTGTGTGTGTGTTAATGTGTGTGTACAGTCTAACATCCACACCCTGGCAAAACTACTGCCAATCTTATTTACATTTAACAGCTATATAATCACAAACATTTAAACTACAAATGAGGGTTGAATGCCAAGAAAGACAAATTAGGTCATGAACTTGCTCATGTGAATAAGATAGTTTACTAAATAATACAGTTATTTATTATTAATATTATTTTTTATGCAACTGATCAAAAGAAAACAAAAGATTATTCTATATATTTCAGGGCTGAATGAGACAAAAATACACAGCGTTCAAAACTCATCTTCTAGAGTTGCTCAACACCCAAAGGATGTAAAGTAGATTTCCAGCTCTCGGTTTACATAAAAAGACACTGGAAAATATGTTTCTGTGTGTTGAACTGCAATAAAGCATCACTCACTGGCTCCCCTGCGATTCCTTTGTCTCCTGTAGCCCCAGATGGCCCTTGAATCCCCTACAAAAACAGATCATTCAAAACTAAATGTATTGTTGAATTAATTAAATGATTACAACAAATCTAATCAATTATTAATATAACAATTCATAAATAAACAGTAAGTTAACATATTATAAAAATTAACTGTTTACAATGCAATATTATACTGTTGCTTTGATTATTATTTTTTAAATTTTATTGTTCAATTTTTGTTTTCCACTAATGTTTTGATCTTTTGAACTGTGACAAATGTAGCTGCATTCTATAATAAGCTATACAAATAACATATTATTATTATTAGATAAACATATTACATTTTAGAGGAACAGTCCTAAATACATGCAATAGATAACAATAACACAGAATATAAATTTCAATAAGAAACAAACCAGAAATCCCTTTGGCCCCGCCTCCCCAGACTCCCCGATCTTCCCCTGCAGAGAGATTGGACAGACACAGTGACTGTTACCATCAATCACAGATTGGAGAGACACGGCATCCATTAGAGTAGAAACACAATCAGAGATGTTTGTAGTAAGGGGTTTTTACCGCGTGTCCTGGAAAGCCAATTTTTCCAGGAGGACCATCAGGACCCTGTGAGAAGACATCAATTAATGTTAGATTCAAGAGTGTACAGCATTTATCTCTGGTCACTATAGATGACCTCTGGAGGATAGTGGCCTTTACCTTTTTGCCTTCAGTGCCGAGCTCACCTGGCACACCATCTGGACCTCTAGGACCCTAAAACAGGTGCAAAAAACATGAGCTCTTCTGAGATATTTCATACACTGATCTCCTCAGCTATGTCCAGTACAATAGCATGTAGTATTACTTTTCAAGAATATTTTGGGAAGCAGTGTGCAGTACTGTAACACTACAGTTATCTAACAAATGTTTGCAGTTTTTCATTTTGTGAACTTATGGCAGTCCGATTAAATAATGAGTTAAGTATTGATTTCAGCCACACTTGAAATGGAAAGTCAAGTTGCATTAATCACTTAATTTAAATTTAAATTCATTACAAATCACAGTGTAACGTGAATGAGACATTTTTAAAATATGTCACAGTTTACTTTATTTTGCTATCCTCACTTACATAAATGAACTATAGTGTCCTGCACCCACTAGTAAAAATATACCAAAAATATCTGAATAATTATTGGTTTGACTGTATATAGTGCTGTCAAACAATTAATCGCAATTAATCACATCCAAAATAAAAGTTTGTGTTTACATATATTATATTATACATATATTATATGTGTGTGTACTGTGTTTATTATGTATATAGAATATATATTATGTATATATATATAAATACACACTCATGCATGTATATATTTAACAAAAATATATTATATTTATATATAAAATATGTATATTTTGTAATATATATTATATGTTATTTATGTATTAATTATATTTATATATAAATATATAAATATACAAGTATACTTAAATATTTCTTAAATAAGTACATACATGCATCCAAACTTTTTGTTTGGATGCGATTATTCGTTTGACAGCACTATAAAAAATATAAACATTAGACAAAAATAAGAAATAAAGTTGAAACTGAAGTACTAAAATTACTAAAGCTGAAATAAAAATTAATTAAAGCTAAAAAGAAATATTTAACAAACAAAAATAATTATTAAACAATTATTATTGTTATATAATTATTAAAACTTAAAGTAAAAATAAAATGAAAACTGAAAATATAAAAATAAAAGCTAATCCAAAATATTAATAAAAACTATAGTAAACTGTAGTATAGCATATAAATAATACTAAATAATGCAAAAATAACACTGAAAAGTTTGTAAAATTTGTAAAACTACTACAGAAAATACTCTCTTAATCATATTATTTACTCGTCTATTTATTATTAAAACAGTAAATTATAATATTTGAGCATAATCTTATTAATATTCATGAGTGATGCCATATTGTGTAATCCTAAACATCATGTTATAATTAGTGTAATAGAATACAATTGCAAACACAGTTTAAATCCTGAAGTATATACTCAAACACTAGGGGGAGCTGTACTGTAGGCTTTACATATATGGGATATGTTGCAGCAGTATATTGGGTCGTGGATGTAGGTCAATGTTTAAGAGGCTCTTGGGGTCTACACATGATGAAGAACTATGTTGCATCTGTCTGGATGAACACAGAACATAAATGTCTCACACACACAGTTATGCTACACAATCCTAAACAAGTGAATCCTCCTTACTTTCACAAACAGCGGTTTGGCTCGCCTATAAAACGGTTACGAATGAGATCTGAACACAAGGACTTCATCAAGAGACCAGACACACATTAGCTCCCACTCGAAGAATGCTGTGTGTGTGTGTGTGTGTGTACTGATAATTACACTAACTTATGGTGTGTGTGCCCAGCCAAAAAACATCAGACTGTTGAAACAATATCATCACACAGTTTCTGCCAGCTGGCACACACTCTCTTTGTCTGTTTCTCTCTCTCTCTCTCTCTCTCTCTCTCTCTCTCTCACACACACACACACACACACACACACACACAATGAAGGAGCTGAAGGAACTTATATGTATGGTATGCTGGAATACCTCATATGGATTACTACTGTTATTAATATTGCTGACAAACCTGATAGACATCCATGAAACATAGAAAATAAAGAGGCTCATTATCTTCTCAACACTTATTAATGCTGCAAAAGATGTCAGCAAGACATTCTGCAGGTTCCTCGTGTTGTTATCCAGTCTTCATTTGTAGGCCTCATATACATAGAAACATGCAGTGATAACTAAGCATTTGGGAGTGGCTTTCTGATGCCATAATGACCTTGTCACAGAAAAGCCCATATTGCCAAGGAAATGAGGACAAACAGAACTTGCACATACAACAAAATAGGTCAGAATCACGGCCTAGCGTTTAGTAAGTTTGGATCTGGATTGCTTACCAAGGTGATACTACGCAATTGCAAATGTGATCTGAGGGGTTTTAGTATGTTGCTATGCAGTTTCTGGGGTGTTCTAGTTGGTTATTGACTCAAGTTCAAAGAGTCCACCCTCATGTCTATGATATTTTGCCCTCTTTATACGGGTCAGGTCTTTCCTTTAGTAAGTCTATATGACTTTTAAAGTCTTTTTAAATAAAAGAGATAATAAGTAATTGTTTTGGCCTTTTCTGCTTCTCGGTGACAGAGGCAGTGAAGGCAGGAAACAAAAATGGGGTTAAATGCATCAGTGAATCAATGAATCATCAAGACTACAAGTTGTGATTTACAGACTCAGCGAGGGGCTCTAACTAAGACCAGACAGCGGCATGGAGAAACTGAACTCTCCTAAGTTAGTTTCCATTGCATCTCTGTGCTCAGTTTTCTCTCCAGTAATTCATGTTGATTCTGTCGGTTAATGAAAAACATTTACAATGTGTGTTTGCATGGGTGTGAGCGAACACACAGTCTGTTTCTGTGATTGACACCTGACAATTAACACACATACATGAATTTACACAAATCAATCAATCAATCAATCAATCAATCAATCAATCAATCAATCAATCATCAATCATATCTATCTATCTATCTATCTAGCTAAGAAATATGTATTGGATGACTAACTAGCCTATCAGATTAACTAACAAAGAATCTATCTATCAGATGGCTAACTAGGCTACCAGTTAAATTAACAAATTAACTAACTGACTAAGAATTTATCTATTAGATGACTAACTAGACTATCATTTTAACTAACTCACTAACTAACCAACCAACCAACCAATGACTTATCTAGCCAACCAGTTTAACTAACTAACCAACTAAGGACTTAACTAGCCTACCAGTTTAACTAAATAACTAACGACTTAACTAGCCTACCAGCTTAACTAACTAACTAACCAACCAGCCAATTAACTATCGACTTAACTAGCCTCCCAGTTTGACTAACTGACTGACTAAGAATCTCTCTATCTATTAGATGACTAGCCTATCATTTTAACTAACTAACTAACTAACTAACTAACCAACCAACCAACCAACCAACTAACCAAATAATGACTTAACTAGCCTACCAGTTTAATTAACTAACTAACTAAATAACTAACTGACTGACTGACTGACTGCCTGACTAGGAATCTATCTATTATATGACTAGCCTATCATTTTAACTAACTAACTAACTAACTAACTAACTAACTAACTAACTAACGACTTAACTAACCAGTTAAAGTAACTATAACAGAAAAAGTGTGGTGGTTAAAGCTCAAAACTGGTCACCAAAAGGCCTGTACTGTACCTGTACTGTTTTAACTAAAGACTTAACTAGCCTACCAGTTTAACTAACCAACCAACTAACCAAATAATGACTTAACTAGCCTACCAGTGTAACTAACTAACTAACTGACTGATTGCCTGACTTGGAATCTATCTATTAGATGACTAGCCTATCATTTTAACTAACTAACTAACTAACTAACTAACTAACTAACTACTAACTAACTAACGACTTAACTTACCAGTTAAAGTAACTATAACAGAAAAAGTGTGGTGGTTAAAGCTCAAAACTGGTCACCAAAAGGCCTGTACTGTACCTGTACTGTTTTAACTAAAGACTTAACTAGCCTACCAGTTTAACTAACCAACCAACTAACCAAATAATGACTTAACTAGCCTACCAGTTTAACTAACTAACTAACTGACTGATTGCCTGACTAGGAATCTATCTATTAGATGACTAACCTATCATTTTAACTAACTAACTACTAACTAACTAACGACTTAACTAACCAGTTAAAGTAACTATAACAGAAAAAGTGTGGTGGTTAAAGCTCAAAACTGGTCACCAAAAGGCCTGTACTGTACCTGTACTGTTTTAACTAAAGACTTAACTAGCCTACCAGTTTAACTAAACAACCAACTAACCAAATAATGACTTAACTAGCCTACCAGTTTAACTAACTAACTAACTAACTAACTAACTGACTGACTGCCTGACTAGGAATCTATCTATTAGATGACTAACCTATCATTTTAACTAACTAACTAACTAAATAACTAACTAACGACTTAACTAACCAGTTAAAGTAACTATAACAGAAAAAGTGTGGTGGTTAAAGCTCAAAACTGGTCACCAAAAGGCCTGTACTATACCTGTACTGTTTTACTTTAGATAAAAGACTGACTTGCACACACTTGCACACTTATGATGCCCAGATGTCTTACCCGTCTTCCTTTAGGTCCTCTCATGCCGATTGGTCCTCGTGATCCTGGTGGACCCTATGAAAAAAGACATTGTTAAAGACACATACTTGTCTTTCTTTTCTCTTTCTTCTGACACGCTATGGATTGAGTGTCAGGCAGACTGGCTCCTGTCTCCATCACTGCTACTACAGCTGTATATTTGTTTTGTCTGACCATCACACTGATCTAACGACAGCGGGTCATGATGGCCTACTACCATCAGTTACCTTTTGACATCCAAACCATCTGTAGTATCTGATAAAGACTTACTGGACTGCCTGGTGGTCCTGTTGGGCCGCTCTCTCCAGGGGTTCCTGGGTGCCCCTGTAAGTGATGGCAAATTTATTACATTACATTGCATTACTGTTGTATATTTTGGCATCATACCATGGTAATTTCATGGTATGTTTTGTATATTTGTAACCCACAAATGACATTATTACTCTAGTCACACACAAATACACCAGACACACACATGAGCTGATGACTGGGAGGAAGTGGGCCATGTAACTATGATGGACAGTTGAACTTCCTGTTTTAAACAACATTCATAATTTGAGGGAGACAGAATGAGGGAGGAAGTGCACGCTGAGAATTTAAGTGCAGTATTTGTGTGTACGAGTGCCGTACCGTTGATCCTTTCTCTCCTGAAGGTCCGGGCAAACCCATCTCTCCACGATCACCCTAAACAAATCACATGACAGAACATTAACACTAGCATTCAAAAGTTTGGGGTCTGTAAGATTTTCTAGTATTTTTCAAAGAAGAATCTAATGCTCACTAAGGCTGCATTTATCTGATCAAAAATAGAGTAATATTGCGAAATATTACTATAATTTCAAATAGCTGTTTTCTATTTGAATACATTTTGAGATTTATTCCTGTGAATTTTCAGCATCATTACTCCAGTCTTCAGTGTCACATGATCCTTCAGAAATCATTCTAATATGCTGATTTGCTGCTCAAGAAACATTTCTTATTATTATCAATGTTAAAAACAGTTGTGCTGCTTCATATTTTTGTGTAAACCGCAGCTCTGACCAGGCTCTCCACCCACTTCACGATATGCATCCTGGGATGTTTCTATACACTACTGAAGGTGTTGTATGTATGCTGCACACTCTCAGGTGTGTCTTACCTTCTCTCCAGCTAGTCCAGCCTCCCCTCCAGGACCGATGAAGCCAACAAGCCCCTACAAACACAACATCATCAGTGTGAGGGTCACATGTGTGTTTAGAGGTGATAACTCTGTCTATATACTCACCCTCTCACCCATGGGTCCAGCCTTCCCTGTGACACCCTGCTCGCCCTGAAAGACATCAGAGAGTGTTTGAGTGACCGTGTGTGTCTTAGTAGATTTGTGTGTGTTTATACTGCTCATGTTCTCACTTTGACCCCTTCAGGTCCAATATCCCCAGGGAAACCCTTACTGCCCATCTGACCCTGGAAAAACAACACAGACCGAAAAGAGAAGATTTGTTATGAGACATAATAATGATGAAAGACTAGACTGTTCATATAAACACAGTTTCAAAAAGAAAAAAAATAAGAAATTGTATTTTGCATAATGAGAATGAAGCTCATTATAATAATCTATTGATTGTTACACAAAAATATAATACATTAAAACACATGACACACAACCAATTTCAGATGTAGCAAGGAATCTGCAAAAATAATGCATTTTAACTTTAGTTACAAATGTTTATGAAAATATAATAATGTATTACAACGTACATTATGAATACCTTTATAATACATTAGACTCAAGTAAAGAGTTACCAAATTTAATATTTTAATGTCATTATTGCTCAAAAATTTGGACATTTCTAATCATAATTTTGCCGTTTACAATTCAGTTCTGACTTGAAATCTTTTATTATTCATCAAAATAGTAAGCAATCACATCCAATTAATTGCATTAAATGAAGTCACAATCAGCATGTCTAATTGATTCCCAAATAAATTAAAATAATGTCATAATGCCAAAAAATCTTAATGGTTATAAATTAACATTATTTTTTTATGCAAAATATAATTCCCATTTTTCTTTGATTCTGGGTGAAATATGAGATTCTTATGAAATATGACATTTCTTCATGAGATTCACCCATAAAATAAGTCATTGACATGTTTGATTATGTTGGAGCAAGACATGAGTATGCATACTTAATGCAGAAGAGCTGCGGTCAGAACACAAAGAGAACATACTGAAAGTCTCACCAAGACATATCCAATTACTGGGCGCACAACAGAGACGGAGAAAGATGAGGAAAACAGATACCTGTCTGAGGACAGAAGGATGGACAACATCCAGAAATGTACTGAGTTAATGCCAGGGAAGCGCTGAGTTAGGTTAAACACGAAAAAGAGGAACGAAAGATGAGAAAAGAGGAAAAACAGAGACAGAGCGGGAATGTTATGTAACACAGAGGATGTTCGCAGTGGATCCTAAACGTTCTGCCTTATGAGGCTAGATTTATTCTTTTCTTCTGTTTTCAGAGAAAAACATTCCCAGAATTACTTGCCTTGATGATTCATTGACATTTTAAATTAATGTTATTTTAAATTTAGATCCCCCATTGCTCCACCTTGTGGTCCATTGAGGGAATGTACATCGCTGCGCTCACACAGAATTAAATTCTAATTTCTCACCGAGAAATTAAAAAGGGAATCTATTTTGAATAAAAAATTTAAATATTTTGACAGGTCGTGAGCAATCAATCAATCAATCAATCTGTCTGTCTGTCTGTCTTTCTATCTGATTACTAACTAGCCTCAGTTTAACAAATGAACTGACTAAATCTATCAATTAGATGACTACGCTTGTCATTTTAACTCACTATCTAACCAACCAACCAACTAAGCAACTAACAACTTAACTAGCCTACCAGTTTAACTAACCAACCAATCAACTATCTATCTGTCTATTTATCTATCTATCAGATTACTAACTAGCCTATCAGATTAACTAATTAACTGACTGACTAAGAATCTATCTTGGATGACTAACTAGTCTATCAACTAACTATTAAACAATCTATCTATCAAAAGACTTCATTAGTCTACCAGCTTAACTAACTAACTAACTAACTAACTAATTGACCAGTTAAAGTAACTATAACAGAAATCTAAAATTAACAAATGCATCAATTCAACTTTAAAGCCTACAAAACCACCTACCTTTAAAAATTTGAAAAGAAAAAAACAAAACATTATTTTAGTATCGATATACTATAGTTTTTTTTTTCATCAGTTTTTATCAGTTTTCATTTTAGTTAAAGTTTTAGTAATTTTGTTGTGTAGTCATTTTTAATAGTTGTTTTAACATGTCTATATATATATATATATATTATTAGTTTTAGTTATTTTGGTACAAGTTAAATAAATTTAAATGAGAAATGTTGCCTTGACAACTAGCTGATAAGTTTTATACATTTTATTTTATTTTTTACTTAACATTTATTTTGTAGTAATTATTTGTTTATAAATGTTTTTTATGGGTTTTAGTTTTAGTTACCTATACTATAATAGTTTAGTTATATTTAGTTACTATAATAACTCTGTCTGAAACTCTAAGAAAACCAAACATTTCTTGGAAATATATTTTCAAGATTGCAAACAAATAAACAACTATAAACAAGATCGCTGTTTACCAACAAACAACCAACCAGCAAAAACCGTGTAGTTTTCATATGCAAATTACCCATATATTTAAATCACAACTCACCTCGAGTCCTACTGGCCCTGGTGGTCCTACAGGACCCTCATCACCCTACAAATTAAAATGAAAATAAACTCATTTTTGTCTCACCAGTCTATTTTAAAGACATCTAGACCTTTCAAATAACACACACACCTCTCGTCCAGCCGCTCCACGAGGTCCTGGTAAACCTCTGGCTCCAGGCTTACCCTATGAAGAAAACATCAACAGCATGAAGATACAAATGTATTTGTGCAAATATTCAAAACACCTGTTTTTCCAAGATTTTCTTTATATATAACACACCTTTGGTCCCTCGGGTCCATTTTGTCCAGGTTTTCCGATGTCACCAGGGAAACCCTGTAAAGAATTAACCGCAAATCCTAAATGAGTACATCGATCAGCATCACATATTTTGTATATTTACTGACATCAGTAACAGAACCAATTAAAAAGGTTATGAGATGTTGATTCATACCTCAGGTCCTGGTGGACCTGGTAATCCACTGGGCCCTCTCTCTCCTGTCTTGCCCTTCAAAACACACAAATTCACCCAGATGCTGATTCGAACATGTACACAATGACATAAACTGAACATTCAGACCATGAGCTTTTAGGTTAAACAAAAACAAAACAAAAACAAATGTGCACACTAGAACAAAAAAAATGGGCAAATACTTAAGCAGAAATTGAAGTTCAGTTTCACGATTCTCCTGTATTTGTATTGTATTATTGTAAAAGTTCAATAAACAGATTTAAAAAAAAAAAAAAAAGAAAAGAAAAGAAATTGAAGTTCAGTTACACTATGTAGCTTTTTAATACCTGATTATGGGCATATATTATATTCTGTAAAAGTGTCCATATTATGCCTTTTTACAAAGTATTTATTTAGTTTTTGGGGTCTACTAGAACAGGTTTTCATGCATGAATGTTCAAAAAGCACATTATTTTTCTCATATTCTCCATTGTTGCAGCTCCTCTCTTCCCACTCTGTCAGTAACGCCCTGTTTACTTACTGTCTCTCTGTGCTCTGATTGGTTGACTGAACCATTGTGTTGTGATTGGTCAAGCACTTCGAGCATGTTTTGGAAATGTCACGCCCCTTACAATAACCTTCGAGTTACAACACACTACTAACTAACTCAATCAGGCCCCGCCCCTTTATTCTGCATATGCTTTGGGCGGGAATTATTTAAATGAGGAATATTGTGTTTGTTCCCGGAAGAAAATTCAAAACTTCATTGGAGGAGTTTCAGGGAGTTCAGAAACAGTGATACTGATATAGAGAATATCTCCCGCTGGAGGGACTTTGTAACTTTGCAGAGCTTTTTCATGCTCAAACAGCAACAATAAAGAAACACACTAAAGAAAGTTGAACATGTAAGAAAGCATTATGGGTCCTCTTTAAAAGAAAGGTTAATTTATCCATCATTTATCCATTTGCATTGAGTTTTGAAGAAATGTTTTGAAAGAAATGCTCTTTTACATGCAATTACAATTAATGGCTTTCAAGCTTCAAAATGGATGTTTTGTATGGATTCAGAAGACTTTGAATATTGTGCACAAGTCACTCGAACCATTGTTTAGACATTTCAATAGTGCTTTTGAGACTTTTTTTGAAGCTCGAAAGCTTTGGTTCTCATGGAGACTAATTACATAGAAAAAACCAATAAGAACAAGAATTTCTACTTTTAAGTCAAAATTGGAACGGCATGAGTGTAAGTTAATCCTGACCGATTTTTTTAGGAAAGAAACAAACATACCTGTGGTCCTGGTTTTCCACGAAGTCCTGGTAATCCCGGCAAACCCTGTACGCCCTGAAACAAACAGAAATAAAATGCACACAGTTATATATTCATCATATTAGCACAAACACAAGTTCAAGAGCATGTATGTGAGAGACTGCATGTGTAACTGTCTATGGAAGCTCTAAAATCGGGGCAATTAGAAGGTCATGTTTAATTAAAACACCAGACATCTGGACGTCCGCTGCTCTGCGCTGACAGTGTGCAAATGTGTGTTTGACAGGGGGAAATGAGGGGTCACTCTGGAAGGTATACCTTGTCTCCTTGAAACCCAATCTCCCCTTGCTCTCCAGGAAGCCCAACATCACCCTGAGAGAGGAAAAAGTGAAAGAGAAGGAAAAAGTAAGAAATAAGTAGTGAAGTAAGTCAAAGTCAGAAAAAAGACCAGAGAAAGTGACAAAAGAAGATGGTTAGGGCAAGATCTATGTGGTTTTCGCTCTCAAAAAGCAGTTTGAGAAGAAGTCTGATCGTTGAACTAACATAATCATAAACTGTTAAAGCAAAGCTCCAGATTTAAAGCAAGTTAAGCTCTATAGACAGCATTTGTTGCATAACGTTGATTGGTACAGGAAATAATTTCTTCTCAGGTTTTAGAAAAACTGTAGTAGATGGTACATCAAAGTATATCCACAAGACTTAAAGAAATAGTTCACCCAAAAAATAAAAATTCTGTCATCATTTACCCTCAAGTTGTTCCAAACCTGTATTCATTTCTTTCAGAAAGAGGATATTTTGAAGAATATGGGTAACCAAACACTTGATGGGCCCCTTTGACTTCTTGACTTATGGAAGTCAATGGGGTCTATCAACTATTTGGTTTCTGACATTCTTCAAAATGTCTTCTTTTGTGTTCAACAGAAGAAAGAAACTCATACAGGTTTGGAAGAACTTGAAGGTGAGTAAATGACGACAGAATTTTCATTTTTAGGTGAACTGTCTCTTTAAATATTACATGGCAGGAGGCTAGAATCACTTACTGACCTTTTCTGTGTAAAATTGAATTTTTAACTTTTGCACAACATGCACACCAGAAAGGGACTGTTTATATAAATAAAACTCTATTCACACAAATTAAGTTGGTTATGCATCCACTTATTAAAGTATTAGAACTGCTAAATGGACAATTTAGACAATATTACAGACAACTTTACTCAATTAATTTAAGTTGGAAAAAAATGCAAGCTTTAAATTTCCACTTTTAATGCTTCCAGAAAGCTGACTACCAATGTATGCGCATTAATAAATAATATTGGAAATATTTATTTATTTAAAAAACTACATTATTGATCATGATAATCAACATTATGCCATAAAACTGCTGATAGCGCTTAATGTGTACTGAACCTGGAAGCAACTCTCTCACAAAAACATGTTTGTGTTTGATATACCTCAAAAATAATTATACAGAACTTTTAAAACATGCGTAACATAGGGTGGCCAATAGGGAGAGAGAATTTCCATCACATGCTGCAAAACAGGCCAATAACAGAGTATTCAGATCACCTTATCACCTTTCAGTCCAGGCTCGCCCACGTTCCCTGGGACGCCCTGGAACAAACACAAACACACAAACACTGAAGTGGCTGGTGAGTGATAGAGATATGTGTGGGCTGCATATGTGCATGACTTACTTTCAGTCCGTTTGGTCCTGGTAAACCGATTACGCCGACAGGGCCCATATCACCCTGGAGAAAAGACGGGAATGAGCATTGATCTAACTTATAAAGCTTCATCTGATTAATATTATCAGTTTAAAAGAATATTGTGGGTTTTAGTGTTTTATTGAAGCAAAACATCATGCTAAGAAGGCCTGCAGGGGGCACATGGTCTCACTTTACTCACTCAAGTACAAACCAACAGAAAATATGCCATCAACTTGTTTACATTTGTAAAAGCAAATATGGATTTAATATCATGCTGTTTAGGTGAAACTGATTTCAGCTGTACTACAACAACAACAGACACACTATGTGTGTATAAATACTGAACAGAGAGTGAGCAGACATCCTGATAAACTTACAGGTGGGATGTGATTTGTATCGATGATTAGTTATAACTTTAATTTGATTGCTATATTACCGTTCTAAAGTTTGGGGTTGGTAAGATTTTTCTTATTGTTTTTGAAGAAAGTCTCACCCAGACTGTATTTATGTGATCAAAAATACAATAAAATAGTAGTACTGCAAAATATTATTACAATTGACCGTTCGCAAAGACCCACGCCCTTTAGTTACTGTTACGCCCGACAAGCCATGCCGCTTTCATGCCACACATGATATCATGTTCTCACGCAGTGAAAAATACATCGCAGAGCAAAGAGGACACTGACAACGTGTCGACAGACAAGAAAGAGCAGGTTACTTTTGATATGAAACAGTCTCAAATTTCAGATGTTGTAATTTTTAAATTAATTTAAACAATAAATATCATTTTGTGGCTCTTTAATGTGTCGTTACAGATCGCTGTAGCGCCTCAGTTCAAGCGGCTCGTGAACCGATCTTCTCTTCCTACTAGTTCATTTATAGCATCAAATAAACATGAATGAACATCAGAAGGTATGCTCGTCAATACACACCATTTTTCAAGTTCAAGTCCACTGACATTAATCTACTAACTTCCCTAACTGCTTTGTCAGACAAGATGGCGGTTTCGGTGTTATGATTGGTTAGATCGCCTGTAAAAACTCTTGGCAAAGGGTCAATTGTTTTCTGTGTGAACATATTTTAAAATGTAATTATTCCTGTGATCAAAGCTGAATTTTCAGCATCATTACTCCAGTCTTCAGTGTCACATGATCCTTCAGAAATCATTCTAATATGATGATTTGCTGCTCAAGAAAAGTTTCTGATTATTATCAGTGTTGACAACAGTTGTGCTGCTTCATATTTTTGTGATGCATTTTTTTAGGATTCTTTGATGAATGTTCAAAAGAACAACATTTATTGAAATATAAATCTTTTGTAACATAATAAATGTCTTTACTGTCACTTTTGATTAATTTAATGCATCCTTGCTGAATAAAAGTATTATTAATTGACCCAAACGTTTGAAATATAGTATATATATATATATATATATATATATATATAATAAGCATTTTAAACTTTTTTTTTAAGATTTTAAGATTTTTTTCTGCCTGTATTTGATTAAAATTTTGTATTTGTATCTAAATAACATTGCACTTGTAAATCTGCCAAACCATTTCCAATGCCAGTCATCTAAAAATTTTATTTTATTTTTTAAATAAAGAAAAAAATATTAAAACATTTAAAATAAAAGATTTGCTATGTGTAGGATTTCAATATCAATAGTTAAAGTCTAGGGTCCGCATAATCTCCATAAACTGTAAAAAATAAATTCATATTATTGTATTTCCCCTGCATATAAGCTCAGGATAATGGAGCTCCACATCTTTGTAGCTCAGTTTTTGTTATCAAGGTCATCTTGCTATTTTACAGGCTTCTAATTTTGTTTTGGAGGTCTCCTACAACAGGTTTAAATGCATCCAAGGTCAAAAAACACTTTAATTTTCTCCTAATATACATTGCAGCATCACCTCACAGAGTCTGAAATGTTTGATAAAGGATTCAGTCTCTCTAAACCCCTCCTTCCTGAGAGCCTAGTCTGCTCTGATTGGTCAGATGGCCTAGCCTGTTGTGATTGGTCGAACGCTTACAGCATGTGTCAGAAACGAAACACCCATTACCATATCAGAATATCAGCTCCTGATCTTCCTCAGCACTTGATTCACAGATTTTGATCTTTGAAACTTTGCAGGCCTTTTACAACAGCTATATTACACACTACAAGAAAGATAACATCCGAAAAAGCATAATAGGGGGACTTTGAGTAAACTTTTTTACTTACAATCAATCCAAGGACACCAGGAGGACCAGGAGCTCCTATAACACCCTGACATAAACACAGAAACAGACAGAGTGTTATGCTTTCCTTCTTAAAAAGGTACAGATTTCTAGTGCTTCATGGGTTAGTACATGCATATGTGTCCTTTATAACATGTGCTGTGTATATGCATTCTCTTCATATTCAGAGAAATTAATATGGCTACACAAACGAGTGGGTGCTGTAGAGAGAGTGCGTGTGAGTGTTTTTGTAGAAACAGAGATGGTTTGTTGTTGACTCGGCAGCAGCGTGCTGGAGCCATTTCCTCTCGTTCCCCTGGTGTGATGAAAGGATGAAAGGAGCACTTCACTCCTCTTTTCAGGAAAAGGAGAACAGGAAATGAGAGGGCTTTCAAGTTCCTGTTCGTACACTCCCCACATTTACAGGTGAAAAAGAGGTGGGCTTTGACTCAAACACTTCCTGTTATGATGTCACATACTCCATCCAATCAGAGACATTTTGGGAATGATAATTTTTCAACTAATCAACCCAAAAAATGTACTACATTAATGAAAGTTCTTTCTCAAAAAAATTAATTCCTGGCTTCAATCAATCAATCAATCCATCCATTCATCCATCCATCCATCCATCCATCCATCCATCCATCGGACAAAAAGACATGCCCTTCCCGACACCTTCCCGACTGAAATCAATCAATCAATCAATCAATCAATCAATCAATCAATCAATCAATCAATTAATCCATCCATCCACTTGACAAAAAGATATGACCTAACACCTTCCCGACTGAAATCAATCAATCAATCAATCAATCAATCAATCAATCAATCAATCAATCAATCAATCAATCCATCCACTTGACAAAAAGATATGACCTAACATCTTCCCGACTGAAATCAATCAATCAATCAATCAATCAATCAATCAATCAATCAATCAATCAATCAATCAATCAATCCACTAGACAAAAAAGACATGACCTAACATCTTCCCGACTGAAATCAATCAATCAATCAATCAATTAATCCATCCATCCACTTGACAAAAAGATATGACCTAACATCTTCCCGACTGAAATCAATCAATCAATCAATCAATTAATCCATCCATCCACTTGACAAAAAGATATGACCTAACATCTTCCCGACTGAAATCAATCAATCAATCAATCAATCCACTAGACAAAAAAGACATGACCTAACATCTTCCCGACTGAAATCAATCAATCAATCAATCAATCAATCAATCAATCAATCAATCAATCAATCAATCAATCAATCAATCAATCAATCAATCAATCAATCAATCAATCAATCAATCAACCCACTAGACAAAAAAGACATGCCCTAACACCTTCCTGCTATCCATCCATCCATTGGACAAAAAGACATGCCCTAACACCTTCCAAATCAAAATAAATAAATAAAATCATCCATCCATCCATCGGACAAAAAGACATGACCTAACACCTTCCCGACTGAAATCAATCAATCAATCAATACGCTGGACAAAAAAGACATGACCTAACACCTTCCCGACTGAAATCAATCAATCAATCAATACACTGGACAAAAAATACATGACCTAACACCTTCCTAACTGAAATAAATAAATAAATTCAGTGGATAGAAAGACATGATCTAACACCTTCCCTATACGTAAATTAATGAATAAATAAATAAGCCTAAAATGGTTTGCTGGTCTTAGCTGGTTTAAGCTAGTCTCCAAGGCTGACAAATTTACAAGTGCCAAAAACCCAACCAACAAACCAGGCCAGCATGATCAGACTGGGAGACTATTTATGACCAGCAAACCAGCCTAGGCTGGTTTAAGTTCTTTTTATTCAGCATCTACTCTGCACAGCCTTGTTTGCATTCAACAAATTAAATTTGGCTTCCATACCAGAAAGAAATACAGAACAGTACAGAAAATACAGTGTGTGTGTGTGTACATAAATAGTGAGTGGAAAATTGTGTTCAGCCAAGATACCAAAAGTAAAGGATGAGGTTTACACCTGTACACAATTATCTCACAGACACAAATACACATACTGAGTGCATTCACCCTGAAAATACACACACACAAATTTTATGGCGGGTTTCCACTGACATAATCATTTTTATACCGTACAAACTGCATATTCTATCCTCTAACCCTAAACTTACCCATCACAGAAAACTTTCTGCATTTTAACATTTTCAAAAAACATAATTTAGATAAATTTATAAGCTGTTGTTTTCCTTATGGGGACCAAAAAAGGGTTTCAAGGGTTTCAGATATTGCCATCTTTGTGGGGACACTCTGTCCCCATGATGTAGGGTTTTCCAGGACCACACACACACACACACAGGTCCATAGGCGTAATGGTTTTTATACCGTACAAACCATATTTTCTATCGACCTACACCAACCCTACACCTAAACCTACCCATCACAGAAAATTGTGCACATTTTTACTTTCTCACAAAAACTCATTCTGTATGATTTATAAGCCTTTTGAAAAATAGGGTAATGTCCTCATAAGTCACCCTCTCCTTGTAATACCTATGTCATACCCATGTCATTATACAAATTTGTGTCCTGATATGTCACAAAAACGCGCGCACACACACACACACTGCTCGTTTGGAGGCTGTTTGAGCTGCAGACACAATGTACATGTGCATTTCTCATCATCTCTGTTGTAAGTATTTTATCTGCTTTATGAGAAGATGAAACAATACATTTGAAAAATAAAAAGTTCAACTCACTGGTTCCCCATCCAGTCCTGGTGGCCCTCTTTCTCCAAAATCACCAGGAAAGCCCTGAGAGAAAGAGAGAATGAACTTATAAGTTACTTATGATATCACAGATTATCTACACAATTTGATTTTTCACAAGTTGCCCACATGACGCTACAATCTGAGTGGTTGCTAAGATGCTCTGGATAGTTGCTAAGCCACTGGTATGCGGTTGTTGAGGTGTTCTGGTTTGTTTCAAGGCCATTGGTGTGTGATGGCATAAGATTTCCGAGTGTCATTAGCATGTTGCTATCCAGCATGTTCCCACCAAAGAGTGGATTAGGGGGACTGTTCTAATCATGACATGACATCACTCAGATGATAACACTGAGCCCTGCTGATTCAACAGGAAATTTATGAAGTCAGATGTCAAAGGTCATGCTGATTTAAACAACCCCTGCATGGCTGATTCTGCATCTTAGTAAGTGTGTGTGTGTTTATGTGTATGTATCTATTGTGTCCCAAAGGCCACGGGACAATGATGATTTCATGATCCAATGAAAAGTAAATCTCTCTCTCTCTCTCTCTCTCTCTCTCACACACACACACACACACACACACACACAATTATATATAAATAACTATTATTTAATAAAAACTACTATGCATGCATCTTTATTGACCTCATATTGATAACCTACATAGACTGTACTTTTAAAAATGCATTTGTTACACTGTAGGGCCATGCAATACAATAAAATTATTACATCTTTTGAAAAATATCTTACATTTCTCACACACACTTACAACAAACTCACATCTGTATCTATAAAGTATGTTGAGACAAAACTTTACCGGCCTACCCATCTTGCCCCTCTTCCCTGGTGGACCAGGACTACCCTGAAAAAGAAAAAGAGACAGAGAAAGAGAGAGACATAAATAATTGCTAATAAAGTCACCTGTGATTAAAAGTCTCATGCCATTAGAAAGAAGAACTCAAAGACCCCACTACACTCTGTCTCTGTGTGTGTGTGTGTGTGTGTGTATACACACAGTCTATTATCATATGACTCATCCAAACACCCTCAGCTGAACGCCAGAACCAGCTGGAAGTAGTTTCCACTTTCACAACACACACACACACACACACACACACACACACACACACACACACACACACACACACACACACACACACACACACAAACACACACATCCATGATAGGATCTACTGTCATACATCTACCAGTAGTGGGCAGCAATTGATTTAAAAATCTACCACTAATCTATTTCCATACTAATAACAGTAACAGCAGTTAGAATTATGCTTAGAACGGTCCCACTTTATAGTAGGTGTCTTTAACTACTATGCACTAACATTTAAATTAATCATTTGATACAATGCACTTTTTGTGTACATTCATGGTTTTACATTGTACTTATATTTTAAAAATACCTGCATGTAATTACAGCTGCACTGTAAACCCTAACACTCAAAATAATTAATTGGTTTGAGTAGGACAAACTTAATTTAAACAAATTAGTTCAGTCAAAATAACTTTTGAGTGTTTAGAACTTTGTTTTTGTTTCAAGTTTACAGAACTGATATATTTTAAGTAAACTGAACTGTTTCATTGTTTTGAGTTTTATGAACTCATTTCTTTTAATTTAGATGAACTTAAGTTTAACTGAAACTGGGCTGGGATTTCTATTTCCCAGAATGCTTTGCCGAAGGGAGAGTACATGTTAAAATTAAGTGTTACATAATGTTTTATTGTGCACGATTTATGTTAAGTGGGAGATTCAGTAGCGATTAATGTTTTGTTATGCTAACTGCAGAAAGGTTTCTGTTAAAGGTGCTAAAGAGGATGTTTTGTTTTATACATTTTTGCAATATTACTTGAAACTGTCTTTACTAACTGATAAAAGACTATTTATTAGGTGCACTGAAAGGAATAATATTAATATTCATCATCTGTTCACGAGGTAGGGCCTTAAAAACATCAGCCAATCGCGATCATCGCGTAAACGATTGGCCCTCTGGCTTGTCAATCACTACCGTGACATTCCTTGTGCGAGACGTGCACGGCTGCCGCTCCAGTAACTTTCCACACTCTGCAGGCGCCGCATGCAATGTTTTTGTCAGGAGACAGGAGTAACAACTACAGATTATGAGTTACCTGCGGTGAGTCCGACATAATGAATCCACTAACACGACACAGCGAATGCCGGCGGTAAACACTCTTGTTCCAATACTCGTGCACGAGTTTTGGGAGGCGTTCCCTCGAAATGAGCTGTGAAGGAGGGGGGTTGTTCTTACGCATGCGCTCATTTCAAAAACTCAGTAACAGTCTTTGGTTTCTCAGTCGACGAAAAAATCCTCTTTAGCACCTTTAATGTGGGTTTTTGGAGAGTGGTGCATGCGGCTTGGTTTGAGAACAGGTATATTAGATGTTTTATATTGCTAACATGCTAGCAAATTAGCAAGTTAGCATTTTCTGAATTGGCTTGATATAGCTAGCTAAGTTTCCACTAATAAAAATTTTATGTTCAGGTTTTTTTTAAGTTAAATGTATGAATTAGTGCACTCAGATATTTAAATTTAATAACAATTAAAATATATGAGTACAAAATTCAGTTCTTAAACTTAAAGTTTTGCCAACTTATTCGGGTTTACAGTGCATTAATTTTTGTAAATACATCTATAATTACACTTTTGAGCCTTCCCTTACATCTTAACCCACCCTTAAACCGACCCATGTCCCTAATCTTACCCATACCCCACCTCAACAGCAGCAAAAGTGTGAACAAAAGAAGCACATTTTACTTATTTTTAGTAGTTAAAGACACCTAATATAAAGTGCGACCCTTAGAACTATAACAGCTATAGATAACTAGATTTGTATTTCCTTCAGAAAACACCATGTAAGACAGGAAGAGAATAAGCTACAGTTAATATTTAATATATACCCATATATTATATAGTATGCAAAAACGCAGTATAGTCACTGTGCTGTCAAACAAACAAACACACACACATATATATATATATATATATATATATATATATATATATATATATATATATATATATACACATTTCTGAACTTTACACAAGGTTTAAATTAAGTATGTTGTATGCTGAATTAACTGAATATGCTTAGTAATTAGTGTTTGTGGTTTAGAAGACTGTAAATGGGAAATCATATCATAAGGTTTATCATGTCAATGAGGTGACTGTATTAATGAGGTGTTGCATCTGTGGGTGTTTTAATGGTTTCATGGGAAGTACTTTAACGGCATTACACAACAGCCGGAACATTTGCCCACTGACTGTTACGATCACGACTGCTGAAAAATGACTCAATGAAGGAGGCTACAGACGGAGTCATAACATGAACAGACTCACTCTTTCACCATCAGCTCCAGGTAAACCAAAAAGTCCCGGGATTCCAATGAAACCCTATAAAGAAACAGAGAGAAGCTCAAAACTGATGCCTGGAGCAGAGGAAAATGGGAAAGATCACAAATTATTACTTTTTGTTTGTTTAATATCTAATTTTTTTCCCTCAAAAGTGGTGTTCGGGGTGATTACTATATGGGTATATAATTAGTAGTGCTAAGGTGTTCTAGGTGTTTGATTAATATGCTATCCATATTAATTTCATAGATCTATTTTAAGGCCCGTTCACACCAAGAACGATAACTATTAAGATAACGTTACAGATGTAGGTCTAAAAATCCTTCTAAATATAAAAGAACAGCACTGTCCACACCACAGCTATAACGATATAGAGAAATTATATAGTTGGGATCACTTTCAGAATTATTTTTTCCAGCTGTTGAACAATAAAACACTGACAGCCAATCAGAATCCATTCTAAATTAAGGGCTTCACAATTAAAATGGCAGATGACATTGCAGAGAAGTTAATCGCCGAGGTCCAGAAAAAAAACACAACTGTTTGAAAAGTCAACCCCCCTTTTCAATAATACTTTTAAGAAAATTGACATATGGAAAACAATCGGTCATACCCTCGGAATAAATGGTGAGAACGATGAGATCATTATGCCAGGCTAGCAAACAATGTAATATAAAATTATCTCAGGTTTGACAACATTGTCTAGCTTCCTTTGAAGTTGCAGTGAAAAAGACTAGGTGCTGTTATTAACTTCGTCAGCCAAATTCACTGTTAGATTATATCGATTACACTAGCTATTCACTCTAAACATAGCATGCTGAGGACATCTGCTGGTTAAAGCCGTGTAAATGCAACAAGAACAGCAAAACCATGTTGTACACACTTTGAAACGTCAGCAAGTGAGCTTAGAATAAATAGACCATTATCGTTCGTTGGTGTGGACGCAAATATAGTTATTTTTATAGTTATCGTTCTTGATGTGAATGGGCCTTGACAATCTTTAAATCTCCCATTTATACTGCAACAGCTTTAGAAGAAATATCTGAGACAAAGTCAATACTTGAATAGAAACTCTCCTGAGTAGTAAAACTAACCCTCAGAAGAAGTAAGACTTTAAAACAGGTTAGTCTATATAATCATTGGCAATCCAACGGACGTCCACCGTACGATTTGATCACAAGGATGTACAGATGAATGGAGAGGTGCTAGGATGGATGAATGGACGTCTTCGTGTTGATGCAGGCCATGAAGTAAGTGTATATGCCCATGGACTGCATGGTGCTGGCCTCCACAATGTAGTCCAAGGGCACATACGCTCACTTCAGGGAACAAACGGTGGCAACATGCACAAACAAACACAGGGTACAATGAAAACTTATGCATACAGATTCACTCACACACATCCAGCAAAAAGGCAGACTGATAACTCCATGCAAGGTGCTTTGATACAAATGTGCATTGGAAGACACATGCATATGTGTGTGTGTGTGTGCGGTGCCTAAAGACAGCAGGGCCTCAGTCTGATTTTAAACAGGAAATTCCAGCCAATGTGGGCGGAGTCTAGCCTGATAAAGAGCCTTTAATACAGCTCAACTACAAACACAACAGCTAGAGCGTGTGTATGTTTGAGTACACTCTATAAAGTGGCACAGTGAGAATAAAATATAAATTGTTTCTGAATACATCAAACTGATGACAGAGCAAAATAAATGAAGGTGGCTGTACATGTGAACATGTTAATGTGACCGTAGGAGGCTAAAAACACACATAAATGCACACTTATGGCTCGGGCAGCTGTCAGCAGCAAATTTGTCATGGTTGAGCCTCTGTTGACTCAAAAAACAGAAAAAGGAAAAAACCAGAAAACGAGGGGGAGACGGAAGAAAAGAGAAGCTATAGTAGTAAAAATCCCTCTTATGGAGTCGAGGTCAAATCACTTGACTTTAAATCTCAAATAAGTCGGCAAGAACGTCAGAAAAAGCGTTCATTTTCAGCTTTGTAAAAGATCAAACATTGCAACGGTAACCATAGGCCCCTCAGACAGCTCAAATGTCACAATAATAGCGTTGTAAGTTGCAATCACACATCAAACGGGAAGAAGACGTGTACACACCCGAGCACCTTTCGGCCCAACAGGCCCTATTGGACCAGGTAAACCCTGGAAGAGAAGAAAAGAGAAAGAGAGACTTCAGAAACAGGTTTAATTAACACACATCATTTAACAGGCAAACTGGAACTGAAATTAATAGCTTGTTTCTTCTGAAAAGTATCCAAACTTGTGTGCCCACAAGAACAAAAACCCTGATGAACTTATAATGGCCTTATCATAGGATTCATAATGAAAACAGAACCACAAAACTCTTGTAACATTTTAATATTTAGGCTGACATGCAGTAAATAGAAATGGATAAATGTTTAACCAACTAGGCTTTCCTTGATTTTGTTACATTGTTTCAGTAATGGATCATATGCATAAAGCAGAGGTATCTCATATCACTCATAAGGTTTTTTTTCCCCCCTGATAATGACCAGGTGATTGTACACTATCCTGCATATAACACAGATACTTACCAAATAATTAAATATATGAGTTGGAGTTCAAATGATTTTAAACACAAGCAGAACACAAGCATAAAAGCTCAATGTGTGTCAAAAACCAAAGGCTTGTGGCTCTGGATGGATATTTAATTTAGTTTTATTGTGATTAAATCCAAAACTCCATCAGTGAAAACACCACAAGTGTGCCAAAACATCATGATACTAAGTAGCCAGAGTGAGCAAATACATCCTTTCCTATAATTGAACACTTATTTTCAATCTCTGTGCCCCGCAGCTAGACTGAACAAAACCCAAAATCTATGCCAGGGCAACTTGCTGCTAAATGAATTGCATATTTTGCTTGAACGGTCAATGAAAAACAAAGCAAAACACACTCAAACAAACAAACGCATACACACACATATACACGCCACACTCCACAGCAGAGGAAGATCTACTGCACCTGCCTGCCAGGATAGCCTTTGGCTCCAGCTTCTCCATCAGGACCTTGTTCCCCCTGTAAAGAAAGACAAAGAGAAATGATGGCTACCCTAATTTACATGAAAGTATATACATATACTTTAAAGACCCAAAAAAGTATTTGAACATAAAATGTATAAAAGTCATTGCATTAGATTTGAAACAAAACACCAAACAATATGGCTTTAATTGCAAAGAAAGAGAAAAAAAAAATCAAGCGAAATATAATGGCAGACAGACAGGCAGATAAATATGTAGGCAGACAGACGGACAGACAGACAGACCTCAGGCCTACAACTGTATTTGATTTTTAACATTGAACTTCTTTCTGATTAGTGTTTCTGATGTAAACTCCCTTTATTATTGCTTTGCGGTCTTTCTTGTTTTTTAGACATTTATCCTGTTGTACAGCACAATGGCCAACTAACTCCTTATCGTGCTATATAAATAACATTTTGATTTGATTGAGATAGACAGACAGATAAATAGGTAGACAGACAGACATAGATAGATAGACAGACAGAGACAGATAGATAGACAGACAGACACATAAATAGACAGACAGATAAATAGGTAGACTGACAGATAGAAAGTCAGACAGACAGATAGATAGATAGATAGATATACAGATAGAAAGAGAGAGATAAATAGGTAGACAGACAGACAGACAGACAGACAGATAGACAGATAGACAGACAAGTTAGAGACAGACAGATGGACAGATGGACAGATAGATAGATAGATAGATAGATAGATAGATAGATAGATAGATAGATAGACAGACAGACAGACAGATAGACAGACAAGTTAGAGACAGACAGACAGATGGACAGATAGACAGATAGATAGATAGATAGATAGATAGATAGATAGATAGATAGATAGACAGACAGACAGACAGATAGACAGACAAGTTAGAGACAGACAGATGGACAGATAGATAGATAGACAAGTTAGACAGACAGACAGACAGACAGATAGATAGATAGATAGATAGATAGATAGATAGACAGACAGACAGACAGACAGACAGATAGATAGATAGATAGATAGACGGATGGAAGGACGGAAAGATAGACAGGCAGACAGATAGACAGACAGACAAGTTAGAGACAGACAGACAGATGGACAGATAGATAGATAGATAGATAGATAGACAGACAGATAGACAGACAAGTTAGAGACAGACAGATGGACAGATAGATAGATAGACAAGTTAGACAGACAGACAGACAGACAGACAGACAGACAGATAGATAGATAGATAGATAGATAGATAGATAGATAGATAGATAGACGGATGGAAGGACGGAAAGATAGACAGGCAGACAGATAGACAGACAGACAAGTTAGAGACAGACAGACAGATGGACAGATAGATAGATAGATAGATAGATAGATAGATAGATAGATAGATAGATAGATAGATAGATAGATAGATAGATTTCAAAAAAGAAGTTTGCTGGTTTTGAAATGATAAATCAATAGAAGCGGTTTTGAAATTGAAGACAGTATTGATATATAGATAGATAGATAGATAGACAGACAAGTTAGAGACAGACAGACAGATGGACAGATAGACAGATAGATAGATATACAGATAGAAAGAGAGAGAGATAATAGGTAGACAGACAGATTGTCAGACAGACAGACAGATAGATAGATAGATAGACAGACAGATAGACAGACAAGTTAGAGACAGACAGATGGACAGATAGATAGATAGACAAGTTAGACAGACAGACAGACAGACAGACAGACAGACAGATAGATAGATAGATAGATAGATAGATAGATAGATAGATAGACGGATGGAAGGACGGAAAGATAGACAGGCAGACAGATAGACAGACAGACAAGTTAGAGACAGACAGATGGACAGATAGATAGATAGACAAGTTAGACAGACAGACAGACAGATAGATAGATAGACGGATGGAAGGACGGAAAGATAGGCAGACAGACAGACGGACAGATGGACAGATAGATAGATTTCAAAAAAAGAAGTTTGCTGGTTTTGAAATGATAAATCAATAGAAGCGGTTTTGAAATTGAAGACAGTATTGTGACTTTGTTTGTCGTTGAACATGCACATGCACAACTTCATCTACTCCAGCAGATTGAAAAGTGAAGTTAGATGTTTGACATTTTGCAACCGTACACAGTTCTTCATTAAAAAAAATCTCAGTTTGTCTGACCAATGAGAGACAGGGGGAGTGTCCCATAAATCTGTTTAAAATCAACCATTATTTTTACAATTACGTTTGGTGACGCTATTCGCAGAAATTACACGCTTCACCTTTAAGTCTCCTCAGTTACGAAAGAACAACCTCTGTGAAATAAAACTTTCCTCTGGGTATGTGTTTGTCTTTCCTCTCTCTAAACTTTTGACTTGTAAGGATGGTTCATCCTAAATAACACAGAGGGCTTTGAAAGGACTTTTTCTTGTCATGTGAATGTCTGTGTGTGTGTTTTAAGAGGTAAAACTTTCTGTGGACTAGTGACGTAGGTTTTTGAGTCAGACGAGAATATCCCCACACTTTGAATGTTTGTTTATGTGCTTGTTTGTTTGTGTAACAGTGTTTGAGTGTCTGTATTACTCACTGGTTCCCCGGGAAGGCCTGGTGGTCCTGGATGGCCTTTTTGTCCCTGTTTACAAAGAGGACACATGGTCATTTAGTAAACACTTAGTGATTTACACACACAAACTCTTAAGACAAAAGAGAGGATACAAACCACTTTCTAAAAAAGGATATGGAAAGACACGCACAGAAATACACGTCTCCCGCAGCGAGCATGCATTTAACAGATCCATCATTATTGACCCAATCCATCTGTAGTCAATCAGTGAAAGCAGTGCAATATTTTCCACACACTCCTGTATGTTGAACAAATTGTGCATCTGCACGTGAGACATATGTGGTTTTCAGTGAGCAGTGTGTATACTATGTATATATATATATATATATATATATATATATATTACAGATATAAATGTTTTCCTGTTAGAGTCAAGCTCCCATGAGTCTCACAGGCACAATATTATGCTGACTACAGCAAGATGTCGACACAGAGCGGAAAATACGCATCAAAGGTAGAAGAGAGCGAGAGAGACGGGGTTTGAGGGAGGAATATAGTAAAGTGTGAGACCTTATGAGCATGCCAGGAGACAGGCAAGAAAAATGGATAAACTAAGGGAAAATTTTCCATGTTGTATGTGAACCACACTTCTTATGTTTCTTACAACAGTGAGAACATGAACAGAACATGTAGCTGCTAAATAGACAGACATATAAATATACAGACAGCCAGATAGACAGACAAATACAGTAGATAGACAGCTAGATTGACAGACAGAAGAAAAGTTAGAAAGGCAGATAGATAGATAGATAGATAGATAAGTTAGAGAGACAGGTAGACGGATGGAAGGACGGAGAGATAGACAGACAGACAGACAGACAAGTTACAGACAGACAGAAAGATAGACAGACATATATATATATATATATATATATATATATATATACAGCCAGATAGACAAATACGGTAGACAGCTAGATTGACAGATAGAAGAAAAGTTAGATATATAGATAGATAGATAGATAGATAGATAGAAGGACAGACAAACAAGTTAGACAGACAGACAGACAGACAGATAGATAGACGGATGGAAGGACGGAGAGATAGATAGACAGACAGACAGATGGACAGACAAGTTACAGACAGACATATATATATATATATATATATATATATACAGCCAGATAGACAAATACAGTAGATAGACAGCTAGATTGACAGATAGAAGAAAAGTTAGATAGATAGATAGATAGATAGATAGATAGACATACAGACGGACAGATAGATAGACAGACAGATAGACAAGTTAGACAGACAGACAGAAAGACAGACAGAAAGACAGACAGACAGACAGACAGACAGACAGACAGACAGATAGATAGATAGATAGATAGATAGATAGATAGATAGATAGATAGATAGATAGATAGATAGATAGATAGATAGATAGATAGATAGATAGATAGATAGATAGATATACAGGCAGACAGATAGACAGACAGACAGACAAGTTAGAGACAGACAGAGAGATGGATAGATAGATAGATAGACAGACAGATGGACAGATAGATAGATAGTCAGACAGATGGACAGATAGATAGACAGACAGATGGACAGATAGATAGATAGATGGACAGATAGATAGTCAGACAGACAGATGAAGTAATGAAGTACCATCATTCTAAAGAGAAATGTAAACAAAAACATAAAACTACAAAACACACACACACACACACACACACACACACACACACACACACACACACACATACACACACACACACTTTCTTCTCTGCCAAACCAGTGAAATCCATCCCGTCACACTCTGTGTTTGAGAGATGTCTGTTTCTTCCATTACGTTTGTTTGTGGGAAACCCAGCTCTAATTCCTACATCCACCTCCACATTCCAGCGAACAGCCACACATGTACCACTGATCCTTGTTGTACATTTACAAGCATTTAAACAGTTATATATACAGTACAAATGTGCTATTTTGCTATAATTCTAAATTCTTTTTTTTGTCTTAATTATTATATCTAATAAAGCAACAACATTAATCTGACATTAAAATAGTAAACTAGCTCTCTTGTAATTTATAAGTTAAATATCCAGCTCTAGAACATCTTTTGCCGGGTACAGTAGAATCTGTGTTAGAGGTTGGTCTGTTCTATTGATCAGCGGCTTAATCTGTCTCCAGTCTGTAGATCCACAGGCTGCTTTGGTTTATTATTCGGTTCCGTCATCCCTGCATTCATCCCTTCGTTCGCTCGTTTACGACATACTGCCATTCGTTTTTCCAGAGATTCTGCTCTACATTCTGATGTTTCCATTTCTAGCCACAGACACGTAACACAAAGCACATGGACCGCGCCGTCTGCCAGGTATTCACAAACACACATGCACACACACTTAAAACACATGTACAGACATGCCACTAACAACTACTTTCAAACATCGATTAATCTGTTAATTATTTCTATGATAAATCAACAAATTGGATAATAGCCCAACATAATACAAATAAAATAGCATTTTATTTTCTGTATTTTACATAAAAAGCACGTTATCCCACATCTTAAAACTGAAATTAAAGGCTGTTTAATAAAAGAAAAATGAATATATTATCTGCAAAAAATATATAAGCCAGTGGGTCTCAACTGGTTATAAAAGTTACAAAAAATGTATTTAAAATCCATCATTGATATCAATATTACTGTACATTTCAGATTAACTTCACAGGCCCTCAATATGCAAATTTATTAGAAAGACATATGCATAAAAGTTTGAGTGGATGAAAAAAACTCCTCTTCCATGTTAAATGCTGATCAGCTGTTCAATTGCTATCTTAACTATATACAATTATCTGGTTAGTTGCATTTTAATATTTGCATTCAGCATTCACACCAAACTAGCAACCATTTTCGGGTCTAAACTGACCTAAAAAGTTGCATAAAGTGTTGTTGATAATCACACTCATTGTCATCTATTCTTATGATTGACTTTTATCGTTTTGATTAGTTGTTGCTGGTCTAGACATAACATATCCATGCTCATGACCATCGTTCAAATCAGGCATCCACTACAGGATTTTTCCAAGCAATCCCACTGTTCTTCCAACGCAAACACACACAAAACTGTAAGCACTATTGCTTACAGTAAAACGCCTGGCAGAGTCTAAACTTACTATCATGCACAGCTGAGATGTGACACACACACACACACACACACACTCTAATGGCCGTAACAAAGAGTTACTCATGGTGAACCACTGTACAACTCTCAATAGCCTTGTTTGACGTGTGTGTGCGTTGAGTATAAAGGAGTGATAGACGACTCATTGGGGATTCCCTCTGATGTTTACACTGGGTTTCCATGTCAACGGAAGACACAGTGAGCCACAATGAGTGGGAGCATTTCAGAGTGTTTGTGTGGGTCTAGTAAGCAAGAAGGCAAACATCTGTGCTAATGTCACCCAGCAAGTGTACAGCAAAATTAGTGTGCACATTGTTCAGAAATAATGAAATAACGGAGAAAAATAGTGCCCCTATTATGCTTTTTTGAATATTACCTTTCATGCAGTGTGTAATATCGCTGAAATGATCTGCTAAGTTTTAAAGATCAAAGAGCATGATAAATACAGTTATTGTCTCCTAAAAGAAAGAATCTATTCTGAAATGCTGAAATGAATCGTCAGCAATTCCAGTCTCACTTCCTGTTACACACCTACATAACATAGTAAAAAATTAGCATAATGCCAACCTATGGTTTTCATTGGCTGCTAGTGAACAATATTTACTTTGACCCTCAAACACTGTAGTTAGAGCTGAGACTGGAAGAGTTTGGTTTGTGTTGTCGACATGTCGAGGAGACACTATTTTCAGCACTGCAAATCCACTTTGATGCACTTGAAAAGAATGAGATACAGATACAGAAAAAATGATGCCATTGTCTCTGTTTGTATCACTGTGTATCAAGTGCTGAGGAAGATCAGGAGCTGAAATTCAGATATGGTAATGGGCATTTCATTTCTAACACACTTTAAGCCGTAGACCAATCACAACAGATATGGCCATATGACCAATCAGAGCAGAGAAAGCTTGTGGAAAGGAGGGGTTTAGAGAGACTGAGTCTTCGAACAAACCGTTTTCAGACTCTTTGAGAAATGAGGTGATGCTGAAATGTATATTATGAGAAACTGTAAGTGTTTTTTGTCCTTGGATACATGTAAACCTGTTGTAGGAGACCTCCAATACAAATTTAGGAACATTTAATATAGCATAATAGAGGCACTTTGAAAGATCACAATCTTGATTCAAACACCCACGTGATCTTTTTCCTAATTGACGATTCGCCTATGTAAAAATATGATCACAGCGAGCATTAAAATCTGCGATGGCGCTGAGCCAGAGAAAGCAATTGTCATGTATGAAACAGCTTCAGAAACAGTCTTTGACTACCTTGTGAATCGATGCCCCCAAGGCATGGTTGCCACCTTGTGGATAAACTAATTACTGCAAAAAAAAAAAAAAAAAGCGCATACTCTTCTGATGACGAAATTTGCACCACGCGCACTGTACGCTGACCCTCGCGTACATGTAACTTTGGGCTTAAATCACCTTTTTAAAGTAACTTATCAACTACATCGTTACACCAGTAGGTGGCGACAACTAACTGTTTAAAAAAAACTTTGCACTTTCACTTTCTCCGTAAGTTGAATACGAAAGGCGGTCTGGCAGATGCTAGATATTTTACTTTATAACTTGTTAAATATGGATATTTTTCGAACACAAACGCATCGCTTCGCTTCAGAAGGCCTTTATTAACCCCCCGGAGCCGTGTGGAGTACGTGTTTATGATGGATGGATGTGGATTGAAGCACTTTCTTCAGCTCATACTTGTTGATCATGCTCACTGCCATTATAAAGCTTGGACGTGTCAGGATATTTCTTAATAGAACACATCAGAGAGAATCGTGATCTCTATTTTAAATTTAAAAAAAATTGTGATTCTCAATTTATCCAGAATCGTGCACCTCTAAGCGCTTCAGAATATCTTACCTTGCGGCCTTCCACCCCGACTAAACCAACAGGACCGGACAGACCAATGTCCCCCTACAAACACAGACAGGCAAACATGATGCACAAACAGTCAGATGCTGTTGTGTGTCTATGTGTTCCCTGCAGAAGAACATCTACCTTTTATTCTAGCAAATAAAGGTCCTTCAGTGGTTCTTAGGTTCGTCAAAAATCCTTATTCTCATCAAGAACAATATTTTTGGCTGATACTAACATTGAGGAATGTGTATCAGAACAAGTGTATGTGTTTTCTCACTTTATCTCCTTTAGGTGCTTTTCCAGGAGAGAGTCCGGGGTCTCCTTTCTTCCCCTGAGAGAAAGAATGACAGAGAAACGAGTGACTGAGAGCGATAATTCACAGAATCGTCTGAAGAAAATGTCAGTGGTGTTTGTCCATGCAAAAGTCACTAGGGCATTGCTATGCGGTTGTTAAGGCCATTTCATCACCTACCAGGCCCAGCCGCTTTGAAAAGTAACAGCACACCTCTTAGCAAACAACACTAAAGATGCTAATCAGATCAAAACAAGGCGGCACTGTTTTGAGCTTTATACATTACAGTAATTAAGGGTTCATGTGTGCATGTACATGTGTGTGTTACAGGCATGTGGGAAGTTTGACTCCAGGCCATTACAACTTAACCAAAAGTGTCTTCAAAGGCCGCTTGAAATAATTAAACACAGAAAGCAGAGACCATGCAGTTGAACAAAAACACCCTGCTGAGCTGCTTGGCTGTTTACCACCTTTGTTGGATTTACAGGGATGAAGGGAGCGGACCAATCACGCACCAGGACATCACACGCACACCTAACTTGGAAGAATGTTTAGTGGTCTTGGTTTATAGCCCCTCTTTAATACTATAGCTACACTTCATCACACAAACACTCTTTTCTATATCATGGGAAAGACTTTCCACTAAGTGCTGGGCTTCTCCTGAGTTCAAATAAATCAAAGTGTGTGTGTGTGTGTGTGTACATGTGTACGACTGCCTGTGTTTCCAAAACCTTGTCCGCAGGGTTTTTCATGCAGCCCAATAGTACCAGCAGGCGGTGCGGTGATGAATATAACAGAAGGCTAAACAGAGGAAGATGAGCAGACCAGTACATGGGATCACACTGCGGGTTATCTGACAGTAAATGTGGGTGTGCTGTTTTTTTACCTTCAACCCTGGAGGACCGGGTCGACCTGGCTTGCCGTGTGGTCCTGGGGGTCCCTACAGGAAATGACATACATAAAACATACACATTAGGAATGAATAATAAGGCAAAAATGAAAAAGCATTTAATAGTTCACCTACTGTAAAAAAAAAAAAAAAGGGGAAAACTCCCCACAGAAATAGTTTATGTAAATGCATGCTATAGCAATCCTGAGAATGCAAATGCATCATAATGCATGGAATTAATCTAGCCTAGCTAGACACTTTTGTGTTTATATACTTGCATACTTGAGTAGGCTTTTGGGTATTATTATGTTCCAGATACAGTGAATAGATCTGAGATGGGTTTTTTTACCAATTCTTAACATTAAACTTTGACCTTGCATGTGACACTGACCTTGTTCTTATAGCACTTTTTTTAAACGACTTCCCACTAGAGGTCAGAGGTCACAGTGAGGGTCAAAGTCAATGGGTGTTATTGGAAGGAAACAGCCCATAAGAAAGCCCAACAGATTGAGTTATATCATGCACGAAGACAAAAATGCAAGCAATGCACGTGTGTTATATATAATATAATATAATATAATATAATATAATATAATATAATATAATATAATATATAATGCCGAATGAATGCATGTGTGTGTTTGGTGGGGGGAGGGAGGGCAGTATTATATATCTATTAGGGCTGTTTGATATATTGTATATTGATATATATATACTACCGTTTAAAAGTTTGGGGTCAGTAAGATTTATATTTTAAAAGAAATTAATACTTTTATTGAGCAATGATGCATTAATCAAAAGTGACAGTGAAGATTATTACATTGCTACCAAAAATATATCTTCCAAATAAATGCTGTTCTTTTGAACTTTCTATTCATCAAAGAATCCTAATTTTTTTTTTTTATCACAAAAATGTGAAGCAGCACAACTGTTTTCTAAATTGATAATTTCTTGAGCAGCAAATCAGCATATTAGAATGATTTCTGAAGGATCATGTGACACTGATGACTGGAGTAATGATGCTGAAAATTCAGCTTTGATCACAATAAAATATATTCAAATAGAAAAAAGTTATTTTGTTAATATTTCACATTATTACAGTTTTTACTGTATTTTTAATTAAATGCAGCCTTGGTGAGCAGAAGAGACTTCTTTCAAAAACAAAAAATCTTACTTACACCAAACTTTTCAAAGGTATATTTTACATTATATATAAATATTAGTGCTGTCAAACGATTAATCATGATTAATCGCATTCAAAATAAAAGTTTGTCTTTTACATATTATATATGTGTGTACTGTGTATATTTATTATGTATATATAAATACACACATATACAATATATTATATTTATATATAATATAAATTATATATTTCTTAAATTTATATATACATAATAAATATACACAGTACACACATATAATATTTAAAAGACAATCTTTTATTTTGAATGCGATTAATCGTTTGACAGCAAATAATGCAAATAATGTAGGCTGACTTTACTGAAAGTCTTCTTTGTTCTAACAAGCAAACACACTGACACACACACAAATAAATAACATATACATTTAACATGAAAAGGGTGCCGGCCGAACAAGGCCTAGCAGTCAGACTTTATAACACATGCTCTAAAATACTTCACACCAGCACAAACACACAGAACAGAGAGTGACCTCACGGCGGTCCTTTGACGTATGGACACATACATGTTGACTAAGGTTGCTAAAACAACACATCGCACCCATGTGATCCTGTCAACAAAGGTCAAAGTCTTGTGGGTCTATGGCTCTCTGTGTTTGATTGTGCTACAAGATTCTTCACAAGTACTCTATATTCAAAGGGACAGAACACCCAAAAATGAAGAATCATCTGTGTATTATATATGTGAGATGAGCTACATGTCAAACCCATAAGACTTTTGTTCATCTCTGAAACATAAATGAAGATATTTTTTATGAAATCTGAGATTTCTGTCCCTCCATTGAAAGTCTATTCACCCAAAACTCTTACACTTCAAACAAAGATCGTAAAATAAATGAATATAAATCAGAAGGTTTAATCCAAGTCCTCTGAACAGATTTAATTTAGGCTTTTAGTCACATATAACTATTGATCAGCGAACATAAACAGTTTTGAGTGACAGAAATCTCTCAGATTTCATTAAAAATATCTTCATTTGAGTTCTGAAGATGACCAAAAGTCTTACGCACGTAGAACGACAAGGCTGAGTAAATGATAACAAAATTTTCATTTTTGGGTGAACTAACCCTTTAATACTTTGTGAACTAGGTGCAACTGTAGTTGTGATTTTGTAATTTCACTGAAGACACACAAATGACAAAACAGACGGACATGAGTTAGAAAAGACGAAAAGGCAAATGAATGAGTGCGAAAGTGAATGTGACAGGCGGATCCGGAGGGGCGGTTTGTATATTGTTCTGAGGTCAGATTGACCTGCTGACCAGACAAAACCCAGACACGCACACTAAAAAGGACCAATAAAACACAAATACACTAGGGTGAACAGATTTGTGAGAGATTTTATAAGGCACTGCATTTTACACACTTCCTGTTTATATCTGAGGTCGAAGGTCGATGGCTCTTTTAGTCTAACACACACATGCGCACTCACCCGAGGTCCTCTCGTCCCGGGCTGCCCAGGTTTCCCTGGAGGTCCTGGAATTCCCTGTAAAACACAAGACAAGAGCGTACTTATGAATCAAACATGTTCTCGCTGCATAGGTGTGCTAATAGTGCTGCAAGGCCCTGTTTAAAAACTAAACACTGCAAAGAGGAAACAGGAAGCCATTTGAGGGAATTTCCTTTTTCTGATAATGAGCTATAGACTTACAGATGACCTGTGGATCCTGTATCCCATGGTGTGTGTGTGTGTGTGTGTGTGTGTGTGTGTGTGCATATTATGTGTGTTTATGAAAGATCCCTGTGGTCCTTTTCTGAAGCTTAGAAGGTGTGTACCAATCCCAAAATCCTACAGTTCTCAGATTGCACCATTTTGCGCCCCTATTCTGAGTATTGTGAGTACGCAGAATTAAGACAAGAATATATAAAAAAAATGTTAATAGAATCTCTGATCTATCGAACTGTCCATTTTAGTAAATCAGTACAAAACACTGATTCATTTATTTTAGGGAATTTTTTTTTTTCATATATTTCATATATATATATATATATATATATATAAAATTAAAAAAATATATTTTAATAATTAACTTAATTATTTCTAAAATAAATATCCAAAAAATACATTTTTAAATATTTATATTCATAAAATAAGCTATATTTTACATATTAATATAAATTACTTATAAAATAAATATTTATAAATTAAACATTTTATTTATTAATACAAATAATTAATTTATTTACAAAATATTTTACATATACCATTTATAAAATAATTTATATTTTATTTATTAATATAAACATTTATAAAATACAACACAAAATTTTATTTTAACAACAACAATAATAATAATAACACAATAATAATTTATTTTTAAACAATATTATATTTTTTACATTTTATTTATTAATATAAATGATTTATTTACAACATATTTTATGTATATATTTCTATTTATTAAATAATTAATATTTTATTAATTAATATAAATGATTTATAAAACAAATATAATTTTGTAAAATATTTTATAAATATGCATATAAATAAAATAAGCAATATTTTATTTTTAACAACAACAATAACGACAACTATTTATCTTTAAAAAATATTTTTTAACATCAATTATCTGTGCAATTAGTAAAAAATATTTTTGTCTTCATAATATTTTATCCAAACATATTTCTATCAAAATATTTGTCTCTGAAATTATCTAATTAAAATGGGTTGCGAATGCTGTTTAATGTAGATTTTTACTGTATTTCAGTATTTTAGTTAAACATTTAACAGTTAAATGAAACATTCTTAATCTGCTTGGCAACAATGGCTATTTGGTCCAAAAGGTGGTTCCTCCTACTGAATAAAAGCACCTATTTAAGCCATTTCAGAGCAATAACATGCCGTACATATCAAATATCATCAAATGGCCAAAAACATCACAAGTTTTCCGGTAATCTCTCTCAGCTCTATCGCTCAACCAGTATCATATATATCAACATAGTTGTTGAAAAAGAGGATCAGTTGGGTTCTCCCTCCTCAGGCCCACCTCCACCCCCTAGAGCAGTGCCACGCGGCATGGGATGAAAGACTTCCATTGAGCGCGGCTCTCACAGAAGATGAGTGTGTGAGCTTGTGTGTGTTTATGTTAAGAATCTCAGAGCTCTAGAACTATGGCTCTGTTGATGGAGGAGGGGGGATGGTGCTTTCTCACCCACATACATGTACACAGCCCCCCCGCCAACCGCTATGTACGTGCTCAACCACGACAAAGTCCTGAATGAACACTGAGATACTCCCATGATGCAACATTGCTTTCAAACCGTGCTGTTTGTGATCAAAATAGCATACTACCATACAACTGTAATTTCTATTTCTGCAGTATAAGTATGTAAATTTCCTATGAAATACCATATCACACAATGCAATACACTCAACTTCTGTTTCTAGTGTGCAGTACTTAATTTACACACCTTAAGATACGTCCTAACCAGACGTGATGTGATAAGATTCCAGTGACAAGCAGTTTGTCTGTCCACACCAGATGCAACGTGACTACGAGACGAGCCAAAATCAATCAAAAATCACAGCCAATCAGAAGAGTGCATGGGCGGAGTCTCTCTGCAAGTGCACTGCACTCACAATGAAAATCAAATTAATGTATATTACAGCTTTTTACCATTATTAAAAATACATACTATTAATTTATTTTCAAGATCTGGGGTGAATCGGGAATTGGGTCTCCTTTAGGACTCAGGCGGTAATGCCTGATCAAAAGTTATCATGATGTCTCAACTAATTATAACCTATTTCAATATTGTATGATGTTTATTACACTAAGTGCACAAACAACATGCTTGAAATATAAAATGAATGCCTATGAATTGCATAATAATACAAACTGGAAACACAACCAGTGCCTAAAAATGGCATTTTTTTTTTAATAAGGATAAGGATTGTTGCAACATACTATGTTCTGTAAAAGTAATTTAATATTAGTTTTACATGATAATAGCAATGTGGTATAGTATATAATATTACTATTATAATTTTTAATAAATGAATTGTCATGCTAAGTACACACAAACATCATTAATTTGAAACATGTAATTGGGAACTATATTGGAAGCAAAAAACATACCTAATATGATATAAGCTAAGCTAGCAGGCTAATATGATAGATGTATGCTATTTACAAGTACATAAGCTAACTAAAACAAAATAAGAATGAGAAATGCTTGATTTCACAACCTATAGCTTCAGTTATATACTAGTATGTGAACCATGTAATGTAATTTAAAAGACATTGATGCATTATAATGCATTTTAAATAATGATATAAATCATAACTGTGATTTTGCAGGAATTATAATCAGGCGCTAAAAATACTAGCCATTAAAAGTCTGTTGAACCAATAGGATCACTTGGGGTCCTAAAGGAGACTCAATTCCCGGGGGGACTCGATTTCTTAACACACTGAAAGTCACTCACTAAATTGAACATGCAAAATACCAGGGTGAGTATCGTTAACTAAAACTGAAACTATTAAAACCATTATTATTAACTGAAATAAAACGAAAATAAAACAAATATTAGATGAAAAACTTGCCTTCCCTTAGATGAAATATTGCCTTGGCAACTAACTGAAAGTTTAAGCACTTAAATTACTAACCGGATTTAAAAAAAAAAATAAATAAAATAAATAAAAATAAAAATAAATTCAACCTAAATAGTAAAATAAATAAAAAACTAACAAAAAAAAAAGACAAAAGTAAAATGATAAAATTAAAGTGAAAACAAAAATATTCATATTAATAAAAACTACAATAGCATATAAATACTAAAATAAAACTGCAAAATATAGAGTGGTGGAACTATGATGCATTTTTGTAGGCCAAAACCCGGAAGCAAGTTAGCATTTTAGCACTTCTGGTTCCATCGTCCTAATGGGTTTTTGGTTAAATGGCTGAAATACGGTCTGTGGTGAACTCCAGATACTTTCATGTTTTATTCTACAACATAAAATACATCAGTATTAACCTACCCATGATTTTCTTTAAGCTTGACGGTTGCTAACAAGTGGTTAAATCGGACTACAGAGGCTATCACGGACATTAAACTTCATCATGCCAAACAGGTAAACTCAGCCTAGTTATGCTTATAACTGCGCTCTTACAAACTGTTCTAATTCAAACTTTCAGGGAAAATGTTTTTAGATAAAGGCTGAAAGAGCTATTGGAAGCTTATGCTGGTGACACTGAAATCGTGCGACCACGCTTATAGCCTACCTTTAGCTTTTTGCTTCTGGCGACTGCACTTAGGCTTCAAAATTCATAAAAGTTGTGTTCATCTGTGATAATTATATTGATGGACAAAACATATAAGTATCATATTACTTATTTTTTGCGATAATGGAAAAATCCTATTGGGTTTTTGTCATGGAACCAGCGTGACGGTAACTGCCGACTGGACTACAAAGTGACGTCATAGTTTCACCACTCTATAGTAGTGACAAAAACAGCATACTACTATTGACACTAATTTAAAAAAATTAGTAGACAGTAAAAAGTACATACTGCACAGTATTTAGTAAGCAGTAGCATTTCATTCTAAACAAAGCTAGATTGATGCTAGCAGTGTTTTTTAAGGGTTATTGTATATTTAAGTAGCGCTAAAGATAGTGGCTGTAGCTCATTATCTTTGAGTAAACCATGTACTGCCGCTCGGGGCTGTAAGTAATTGCAGACTAAGAGAACGTGTGCGTGTGTAATTGAGAGAATCGCCGGGTGTGTTCCTGGAGTTTTAGTGAAGTACCTTCAGAATGCGTCTTTATGGTGGATGATGGGGGCTTTTGGGTAATTATCCTGTGGTAATAACAGGGAACATTCTCTTGGGTGCTACACACACACATACCTGTGAGCCTCCACTAAATTACACATGCACACACAGCGTGATTGCCTAAGGGTTGGAGGTAACCACAGCGATGCGCAGACATAAACAGACACAAGTTAAAATGGGTCATTGTTCAAGATGTGGGCCATTTTGTCAAGTTCAGTCAGCTATTTTGGAAAATGCCCTCTAGAGAGTCTGAGTATGATGATGTCAGCACAGACTTCTCTTTGAACATCCTTGTTAACTGAACTGTTCCCAAGAGATTTGCACTACATCATTTGCCTGTTTTTCTCCTGGAAATGTTGCTGCATCTACAGGACCTTAAAGACGTCGAAGTCCTACTGTTTAAATACGGCTGACTCAAATTTAACACAGGACTTGTAATAACTCACTTATCCTTATTTGTTTTTGGGTCACAGGTTAGGTGGTTCCTTTTGAAATTTTGTCTCTTAAAATCTCGGTTCAAGAGTTTACAATTCATTTGATTGAAATCCCATGCATAGTTTTCCGTGGATGGAACAGGATTCCGTGCTTGTAAAGTTCTGTGTGAGTGTCTTGGTGACTGATAAAATGTTGACCACTTCCCCTGACCTTTGACATCGCTCAATGGCTTTCAAACTCAAAGTGAGTCAACCAGTGTCCTTGTAATCAGTCCAAACCAATATAAATCCACAAAAAAAAATATATATATTTTTTAAATTTGTACCACCACAAAAGTCATTTTAAGGCGCAAACTTCTCTCTGGACAATAAAATATAACATGTTTGAATATATAAAATATGAACATACACTACTGTTCCAAAGTTTGGGGTCAGTATGTTTTTTTGTTTGTTTGTTTGTTTGTTTTTTTTTTTTTAGAAATGAATCCTCAGAAAGGATGCATTTAATTGATCAAAAGTGACAGTAAAGACATTGATAACATTACAAAAGATTTCTATTTCAAATAATGCTGCTCTTTTGAACAGGAATACATTACATTTTAAAATATACAAAAACAGAAAACCATCATTTTAAATTGTAATTATATTACAGTTTTTACTCTATTTTTTTTTCAAAGGCAGCCTTGGTGAGCAGAAGAGACTTGACAAAATAAATGACAAAAACATTTTAAACTTTTACAGACCCCAAACTTATAAATAGTACTGTACTGTATATATACAGTTTTTATTGCTGCAAGTAAAAATGGCACCTCATTGATCAATATGCACACTGCCCCCTAAAACAATATTACACTGTCTTAACCAGGCTTGACAAGGGATAAAAACAATCTCTTCTGTTAAAGCTAGGTTTAACAGTTTTGTAGAGGCTAGCAATACCAAGTTCGCTTTAAAAGCATGAGATCCCACCCTTCCTTCGGAGCTCTACAAAGCCACACCTACTCCAAAACACATGAACGCGCACAGCCAGAGCAGAGTCTGCAAAGCGTCCCAAGAGACGGCGTTAAATTACCTCATGTCTCAAAGCACATAACATTAATAATGAACGACTCCTGACTGCTGCAGATTCATTTCAGCGTTGATAGTGTTGCCATAGAAAAGCATAAATCTGAGTCTGAGAATGTGAACAACTCCATAATGGGTTTCCGTAGTTTTGGCACTCGGTGACTGACGTCTGTCTACAACTCTGCAAAGCCTCATAAAACACGCTAAAGACGCGTGATGTCTGTGCGAGAAGGGTGCGCACAGGTATGCAAACAGTAGCTTTAATCTTATGTTTTTGCCCTAAGCAGCTATAATCACGACCAGCAATGGGATATTTAATCAGTCAGTTGTCTTCTATTTGTATTGTACCTTGCTAGACACCCCCACTTACAGGGATATTTCATTGCTCCAGATCTAACATCAAATACGTTTTGATTGCATGTTATTGTGTCACGCAGCATTTTCGCTTTCAGTGTGGACAGACAACATACTTGCTGGAAACTTAAGTAGGATTATGTGATGTTGCAACAAAATTTCATCTCTTCTGTAAATCTTTGTATGTGTTACTATGGGTGGAATATCCTCCTTATGTGCCCATTTTTACCTACAAACTACCTATAAACATATGATGCAGTATCAAGGCTTTATCAAACACAAGCTGCGGGCCTGATAACACACAAACTCACACAGACACCAACAATGCAGCTCTCCTACCATTTTCCCGGGATCCCCTTTTTGTCCTGGCGGTCCAACCAGAAGTGAAAAGTGTGTTGGCTCCACCTCGAAGCTCTGGAAATCGTAGAAATCTGGGAGAGTAACAGTTTGGACAGCAAACCTTGGAGTGTGTGGTGTGACGTAATGCATTTTAGGTTTGTCAGGATTGACTTTGGGGGTTTCAAGAGTTTTCGGTGGGTTGTTTGGTGCAGCGGTGGTGAACAGAGTGGATTTGGGTGTTGGAAGGTTCTTTTTGGGTGTGGGGTTTGGGGCAAAGGTGGACTTTGGGGATGGTGGTGTGGTGTATGGTTTGTATTTGGGCTGGAGTGGCTTTTTGTTGGTTGGCGAGTGTCTTTTGGGGGTGGTCGGTTCCGGGTCTAACAATGGTTTTAGGATGGTATTTTGTTTCTTGTTAGGACTGATAGGTTGAGCACCAGTAGAAGTATTCTTTGTAGGGTTGATCTTGGTGGGCTTTGGTGCAAGTGTTGGCTTCTTTGCCGCAGGTTTTACAGCTGTTGGTTTGGAAGCTTTCGGTGGCGTAGTTTTGGGTCCAATTGTTTTTGAACTTCCAAGTTTGGAAGAGGTTGGTTGAGCAATTGTAGGCTTTGGTTCCGAAGACTTTGTTGCGCTAAATTTTGAAGATGTTTTTCCTGGAGTGGGTTTGGATCCAGCTGGTTTGGTGGGGGTAAGCCAGACCGCAGGTTTTGAGGCAGTCGGCTTGGGTGTCCTGAGAGTAGGTTTGGGGGTGACAGAATTTAAATATCCCCAAGATAAAGGAGGTTCAAGTCCTGTTTGCATCAAGGAAAGGGGTGGAGGTGTGGTAGAGGAAGGCTTAGGTCGTACACCATTGTTCATTCTCGCAGCAGAAGAACCTACTGCACCATTTATGGATGTCCAAAGGAAATTAGTGGGAGTGAAAGTGAAAGTGCGATTAGGTGGTAATGTGTGGGCCAATAGTGGTGGGGCATGTCGGGATGGGAGGGGAAGTAGAGCAGGAGGCGCTGGCCTGTAAGTGTCATTTTCTCTGCACTGCCTACGGATGGCGCTGCAATAATTCTGCTGGGCTTGTGCCGAGGGAACTACGTCAAACTGACAAACCGCCCCCTCAAAGGGTACCGCACCCGGAAGCAAAGCGCTGCTGCCGCCCAAGCGGAATGTTCCACGAGGGTTCAGACGTTCGGGAAGTATGGGGAGTTTCTGTGTAACTCCGCCGTTGCTCTCTGAGCAGGGAGAGTGTAGGGTCACTGATTGCCCGTTTAGAACGAAGGCTAGATGATGCCAGCGTCCGTCATGGAGGTTGTATGGGAAGACCGCGGCATTCCCAGGGCCGGCGTAAAGCGTTAACTTGCCGGGCGAAATTTCCAGCCCGAGCTGAATCCGACTCCCAGATAGGACAGAGAAGAGAAATGCTGAGTTTAAGCGGTGAGATCGGACGCTCAGGATAATAGTGCAGTTCCAGAAGAGTTCTGGTGGGAACACAGAGCGTGTCGCAGTGGTAACTCGTGCCCGTGTCGTGAGGATGACTCCAGAGCGGAGGGAGATGACGCCAGCGGGAACGGTGCGAGAACCGAGCTCAGCACGCAGAGCCAACCGCTGCAACACGTCCACATCTGCAACACAAACCCAAACACGTTTTAATACATATTCACAGTTAAACATATATAAATATAATTTATTTGATTTAATAAAATATTAAATATTTTAAATATTTTTTATTTAGTATTTTGTCATTTGCACACATATGAACACACATTCACTTTGATTTCATGGCATCTTTAGGAGGTCCATGGCTCCGCATTACATCATTTTAATGTGCTAATTCAGTTTTGTGCCATCTGTGTTAAAATACAGCAGGAAAACATCATATGAGGCTAAAAAGATGCAGTGAGTTAACAGCTGCATGTCTGTATCTGATGCCAAAACTCTAGTGCTAAAAACTGGCGTTTGACAAGGAAAATCTGTGAACTTATCACAGTAAACTTGTGCGTGTATGTTTCACTTGGGTCAGCGTTGGCTTCACAAGGCCAGGAAAGAGCCAAATGTATGAGAACAGCCCCAGGAACTACTTCATTCACACAATAGTACACTGTCTGAATGATGTTTTTTTCTTGCGTAAATGAGCATCTGTTTGTGTTTCACACCCATATCATAAATCAACAGTCAGAAAAACTGTGAAGGACTATCAGTGGTTTTGGGACTGGGCATGTACCTGTGGTGCCTGTGTTGTCATGAAGTTGTTTTAAGTGGCTCCAAAGTAATTAGTCAAATGGCATTTACAGATAATGTGACTGGCTCAAAAAAAAAAAAAAATTCAGAATTGAGCACCGAAGAGCAAAGTTGGCAGAAATCAGATTGCGTATTTCTGAGAAGCATCCTAGAACCTTGACCAATCCACCTAATTTAAGTAAGTGTGCACAGACAACATACACTGAACATGTATTAATTAGATTAAGCTATTTATTTCATTGCTCTGTATTATTTAAAAAAATAGCGTATTTTATCAATAGTTCTCTTGAATGAATGAAAAAGTTTGCTGAGCTTGTCACAATGCATTTTGAGATTGATTTATCCACGATGCATGTGATGCTTCCTCATAAATAAACTGGCCAATTTTAGGTTTTAATCTTAGAATGCAGCAATTATTATGTAACATGCACAATGAAAACTGTCATCTGAGATGTTGCACAGTCAAAAAAAAAAAAAAATGTATCTATCTATCTATATATATATATATATATACACACACACATACATATATATATATATATATATATATATATATATATATATATATATATATATATTTATATATAAAAATATATATAAAAATAGATAAGCCAGAAGATGAACTTAATGAACTCTCATTGCTGCCAGAACGGATCTTAATGCCTGTCATCTTCGGTTTGAATCTGTAGATTTATCATAACATTATTCCCAGGCGTTTTCATATGTGTGTTACTGTTGAGTTCGGCATGAATCAGCAGTCAAGAGGGAACATGATGTCATTTTTTCTATAAAACAGACATGCACTCACACTCATTCATGTACAAGGGGTTATAGGATATGCTTTACTGAGGGAGGAAAAGTTCTCAGAACTGAGCAATGTTTGGCAGGAGAAAAGGTAAAATCCGGGTAAGGAAACTCATACATATGTGAGAGAAAGGGGGTTTGTGTTTCATGAATCAGGGTATAAAGTTTAACGCTGTAAAACTTTCCAAACTTAGTGGAAAGTGTAAGAACAAGAAACTGCAATAATTGTGCAATAATTCAGTGACCTCAAAACCACCATTTCCAATGCAATCACACACATGCAAACAAATGTTGCATGTTTATATCTTTCACATCTTACCTTCAAAGAGTATTTGGGTGAATCCAAAAGAAGTACAATAAAGTAGAATACACAGAAGAAGAGCTCTCCTAGAGACACAGAGAGAGAAAGACAGAGTTACTCATTTGAATTTCCACTATTTTGTGGGCAGCAGAGTTAGATGTTGAATCAGACCTTTACATAACAGAAGCCACTTGTCAAAACATCATCATTACAATGGAGGTACACATTTCAGGCTTCTTGCACTGGCCTCGACCCAAACAAGCGGAAAATTTTACTGGCAAAACCATCTTTCCGGAGTGAGTGGAATGAACCATCAAACTGATGGATGATGCCGGCCGGTTAAATGTATTTCCATGTTTATAGTGAATGAAAACATTGTGCGTGTTTTTAGTTTCTTTTCTTTCATTTGAAAAATGGTTAAAATATGCATACAGATATATACTTAAGAAGAAGAAGTAAACTGCTATTCAAAAGTTTGGGATCAGTAAGATTTTTATGTTTTTAAGCTGCATTTATTTGATTAAAAAAAAAAAAGTAAAATTGTGAAATATTATTACAATTCAAAAGAACTGCTTTCTATTTGAATATATTTTAAAATGTAATTTATTCCTGTGATCAAAGCTGAATTTTCAGCATCGTTACTCCATTATTCAGTGTCACATGATCCTTCAGAAATCATTCTAATATGCTGATTTGCTGCTCAAAAAACATTTATTATTACAATCAACATTAAAAACAGTTGTGTACATTTTTTTCAGGATTCTTTGATGAATAGAAAGTAAGAAAAAACTATTTATATGACATGGAAAGCTTTTGTAACATTATAGACCATCATTAAAAAGTTTGGGGTCAGTAAGAATTTTTTTCTTCTGGAAGGAAATTAAAGAAATTAATACTTTTAATCAGCAAGGATGCTTAAATTGATCAAAAGTGACAGAAAAGACATTTAAAAGATTCCTATTTCAAATAAATGCTATTCTTTTGAACTTTTTATTCATCAAAGAATCCTGAAAAAAATGTACACAACTGTTTTTAATGTTGATAATAATCAGAAATGTTTCTTGAGCAGCAAATCAGCATATCAGAATGATTTCTGAAGGATCATGTGACACTGAAGACTGGAGTAATGATGCTGAAAATTCAGCTTTGATCACAGGAATAAATGACATTTTAAAATACATTAAAATAGAAAACAGTAATTTTAAATTGTAATAATAGTTCACAATACTGCAGTTAACATTAAACAATCCTTTCAACTCCAAACTTTTTAACTGTAGTGTACAGTGTAAAAAACTGATTTTTATTTTGAGATGTGCTAAATATCACATTTAACAAATGTTTAACTGAATGTCAGATGACAGCAAAGGTAATCCAAAAAAATAATCTATAAAAAATATCTAATACTCACCGATAAAATAGCCTTATAACATTGGCGTACCTTAGCAAACAACACTAATACTACAGTGAAAAATGTTCGACTTTACGTGTGACGATACCACAAAGGAACCTCAGATGTAGTTTTTTGCCAGACTGACCCTGTTGAACTTTGACCTCTGAACTCTAACCTCTGATTTCACAGGCGCATGAAAGAGGAAGTGACCCACAGGGGAAGGATTTCAATTATGATTGGCAGGGTAGCCGGAGCGCTCCAAACCCCCACTGTGTATGCAGACATGTTTGTGTGAGTGTGTGTGCCTTCGCCTGACAGCTGCTTTAAACATTACCTGGTAACCACAAAACACACACACTTTTATCTGTCATGCACACACACGCGGCCCTAGACTCCCCCAGGATCCCCGTACCTAGAGTCAGGAAGTGAAGCGTCTCGCCGCAGAGTTTCTCAGCCAATCAGAACGGCAGAAACACCGGCCAGGCTGACCTCACATTTAGTAAGCCACCGCAAACAGATGAGTGAGAAACAGTGTGTGTGTGTGTCGCAGCTGAATGTGCTCTTTCTATTGTGTATGTGTGTTTGTATTCACTGCAGAGAATTACTCATGTATGTGTCAAGCATCTCTTGAGTCTCATAAACACTCTGTGAGTGAATATTTGTGTATTGCAATAACAGAAATCTTATCTATCGGATTTAAATTTTTAATTTTGAAGGAAAATGCATAGGAACATGGGAAAATGAGCTGACAGATACACTCTCAGAGATGCTAAAATGTCCAATAAGCAGATTTAGAAGAGAAAATGAACATGAATATGTAAGTTTGGGCACAAACTTGACCGCAGAAGTGAGTAAAATCAGACAAAACCATTTTGAGACATCCAAGGACGTTGCCAGTTGGAAAAATTATAAAATAAAATAAATACTCATTATAATTAGCTTATATAAGATCATTATAAGTCTGTGGTATGTCTTCATTTAAAGTAAAAGTGTGTGTGTGTGTGTGTGTGTCTGTAGTGTCAATAGTGTATTTAGCTCTCATGTTTCCCTTTTTCCATGCAGGCATACAGTTATTTAGTGAGTGGAATTTGCTCAATGGTAGCAACCACATGTACACACAAATGGGTAAACTCACACACACACTATGTACACAGACGACTAAAAAGCCCCATCCTTGCATACAACAAGCCTTCTCTTTCTCTCTCTTACTTCAGTAATAGAAGAGTGGAAAATTCCTTCCATTCGGCACACAGTGATAGACATTGATGAGGAAGAACATGACCCCTGCTCTACAACTCCATCTTTCTCCAATTCACTTTTCCCTTTTAGGCGCAAAATACAAGTTTATGTTAAATATATACGTGTATATGTAGCAAACAAGCATATATCTCTCACAGAGGGGATCCAAAATCATTATATTCCTGTCAGGTTTGGAGTTGGTGTTATGTAGGGCGCACCCTGGCGGACAGTGGCGGAAGTGCAAGGTATCCGGTTACAGGCCGCTCAGTTTAAAACGGAGAAATCACCAAACGAACAGCGGTAGAGCTCAGAGCAGACCGCACAAGATGCACTAAATCAGACGAACCATATATATAATTATGAAACGGATAGTTGATTGCTCAATTCAGCGTTTCAGCAGTGCTAAAATACATAATACAGCTCTGACGGGAAACACCTGTTCACCAGCTACTGTATATATCACTGCGCGCCTCAGTTACACCTCAGGGACTACATCTTTTAGCGGAAGCCCCACAGTTGCCTAATCAAATAACGTTTAATGGACATGTGTGTCATTAGATATGATATTATGACGTCTATAATTGATAAGCATCACAAAACTGCAATTTCTATTCAGATTCAAGTTTGCTGGAAGTGGTTCAAGTGGTTCATTTCCAAGATTGACTCATGGCCTTTTCCCCTAGTTTCGTTTTTTATTTATTCACTTTAAGGGACTTTTTTTCTTGCTGTCCTGCCCTAGATATGAGCAATGCATTTGGGTAACTATCATAAAATATGTGGTTTATTGGCTGTCAGAATGGTATTTAAAGCACACACCATAAACAGCCATACAATGACCAAAGTCACAGAAAGCACACTCTGTAAAACCTGTTGAGTATTTCATACCTGATGAAACATTTGCTTGTCTTAAACTCTAACAAACTTTAGGTTTCGTCCCTAGAATGTGATAGAATGTGATAAACACCGGCGAACGTTCTATAACATTCCTGGAACGTTGTACGCGGGAACATTGCTGGAGTAGCTACCTGTATAGTCAAGTACGATTTAAAGCACATTTCATTCTCGGTTTACATGAGGCGAGAAATTTCCTTTGCTAGTTGTTCTGTCAGCTACTCTTAGAACTGAACAGGTCATTCATTCATTCATTCGTGACGCGTCCACTCGCATCGCGGGCATCAGAGCCACAGCTGAGGGTGTGAGGAACGGAAGTCTTGTTTGTTTAGCGTCTCTGTGCGGTTTTCTCTGATGCTCAGTGGCAAATACACACGTACACATACAAACATAAACGCACACTGTGCCTATTTTGAACGAACGCCTCCAAGAATTCCATGTTTCCACGAGCGCCTCAAATAGAACCTGGAGCGCGTTTCCCTAGAGCGCAAAATACCGGTAGCGAATGATTTTCATGACATTTGATTCCGTGAATCTTAAAACTGCTCAGATTGTCCTGCACTGATAACAATACTGAATCTACAGCATGACTAGTGTAGTCCGATTCAATGAATCACTATACGAGCCGGTTCTTTTAAGTGAATCAAAAACATTTGAATCTGTCGGAGCGGTTACTGAATTAATTAGAATGAATCGCAAATCATTGTTGGACTCCTAATAAAACAAAAAACGACAGTTAATATGACAACATGCAGGGTTAACTGAGGATAAATGGGACATTTTCACCTCGATGACAAAAAGTGTCCCTAGATAAACACATTATCAATTACAAGGGTTTTAATGAATGAATGAAATGTTGCCAGAAATGCAATTTATTTGTTTTAACAACTAATTACTGGAACAAAATGAAATAAACCCATAAAGTAACAATATAAAAGACAGCGAGAATGCGTCTTATAAACGGCCCCTTACTAGAGTTAGAAATGAACCCAAAGACCTGATCCAGAGTCAAGACCACATGCACTACGCCAGTGCGCAAAAGGTTTGTATTAAACTGACCTTGGAGTTCTCGGACCTCTTCAGAAACCTATGCTGCCTGCGCGTAATGATGGCAAAGAGCTGGCTCGAGCACATCTCTGCTGGTACACCTGGACCCTTTCAGTTAAAGATCGGGTTCTGTTCAGTTCTGAACGCTGGCCAAGCAACACAGGTAGAGCGGCGCGCGCGAACAAGCGCCCATTCACCCGGCACCAACACACACAAACCAGCGCGCCCTGCGCAAACATCCAGTCACCAAGCGCTCTTTGTCTCCGGTGTTACCGGGGAACGGAGGTGCCCGACCTGCATGACTGACCAGTTAAGTAGGTACCTGATATGAGGTAAAACTGAAACTTACTTTGCCACCAGACGAGAGGTTCTGCGGACTCTCCTTCGGGTCGCTAAATTCATTTGTATTCATTTGTCCCGGCAGTCAAAATCCTGATCCGTTAATCTGCGTGACTGCGTCGCTGCCCGAGAGCGCGAGCCGTCGTCTCATGCATCGGATAAACCGTTGTGCGGAATGAGCACGATCTCCCACCGGTCTGCTGCGCGCGACACCACCATAAATCCCTCCCGTGGAGCGACGGGAATAATCCGCGGGCGATTCTGTCCGGTCCTGCCCGGGTGCTGTAGGCATTTATGCCGGGTTGGCAACAGCTACAGCGGCTACTGGATGTTTGGTGCTTGGGGGGTTTGAGGAGTCAGGAGTGGAAGTTTCATCCTTTTTCCTTTTTTAAATAGCAGTTTGGAGAGCAGCTGTGGCGAGCGCCGGGTGTCGGGTTACACGGCAGCCGTACATAACGCCCCTTGTGGGAGGGCACACCGGGGCACCTCAGCCCCTGCCAAGGTTAGGTTACCAATGGGCTTTTCACACTTCAAGACGTTAACCCAGGGTCAATTTTAAGGCTGGATTAACGTTGGATTGTCTTGTTCCAGGTTTCAAGCTTGTTTTCATAAATGTTTAACCGGTTAAAGCAAGACACTGGAGGCAAAAACTTTTTTTTCCATGCACTGCTGGTCAATTTGAGATTTTGGGCTTTTCATATTGTGTTGTTTCAGACTACTGGAAAGAAAGCATCCAGTGTTTATTTTATTGCACTTTATCTGTGCCATTAGATTTCAATTACAATAGCTACATATCTTTAATGGCCATTTTCTCAAAATTAGTTTTTTTCCCCTCATTCACTGAGCCAGAAATCTTCACTTCAATACACCAAACTTTAGATTTTTATTATGTATTCTGAAGGTTTTTACAGAGAGTTTGATTGATTTATACAATTTATTCCTAAAACATATTTTCTGATTTGTTAAAGCAGAACTAAGTAACTTTTTTACCTTCATAAATAGTTTTCTAAGTCCTTACGATGGTTAATTGACTTGTAGTGGTGTTTGAGGCGTGCACTAACCCCCTCTGGCACGTCTACGCCAGAATACAGCACTTGCAAGTTGAGCTGCGGCGACCCGACACAATCTCGCCTCATGTTCACGTTCACGCGAGAGTGACAAAATGCTTAACGGTAATTCAAAAACAATGTATATATTATGACTTTATAAGACAATTTCGAAAATTACCCACCTCCATCGAGATTTCTTGTACTGTATTTGCAAAACTACTGCGTTGTAGTCGTTGTAGTCCAGAGCTGCGCTTGGAGTATTTACAACAGTGTGATTCACTGAAGGAACCTGAAGGGGGAGCTTCGCAAATCATTACTGAGTTCCTGCTTTAAATGAAATGAAACCAAATGAAACAAGGATTTTTTTGTAATTAACCAGCTTGGGAGACTTCAAAGTCCATGCCTCTGAATGCTGTGAAAGTCAGAAAAATTAATTGGTTCCAGGTCTACAACTCTGGTAGTTGGAGCGACTTAATTTTTTTTGAGTAGTCAACTTAAATATTTGTGTTTATGCTACAAATGAATAAGTTGCTCTAACTCAATGTAGCTTGTTGGTTGAACATACATTCTCTCAAAGTTGTCTTAACTCAAATTGATACAATCTGTCGTTAATTTTTTATTTTTTAATCCCCAGTGTAGGATTATATTGTTATACTGTTTATGCTAACTTCTGGAACAGGGCTTAACCTATAGAGTTGAAGAACACTCTTAAAAATAAAGGTTCTTTACTGGCATTGACCGTTCCATGAAGAACCTTTAACATCCATTGAACATTTCATTGTACAACCCTAATGTTATAAAGCGATGAGAATACTTTTTTGTACACAAAAACAGAACAAAATAACAACTTTATTCAACAATCTCTTATGTATGACGCAGGAGCCGGCCAATAATGAGTCAGTGTTCTGATGTAGAACCTGGAAGCGCTGGACGAAAACAACATATGAGAATGACACAGAAGAGAAGATATTGTTGAATAAAGTCATTATTTTTGTTTTGTTTTGTTTTTGGCCACAAAAAGTATTCTCGTATAATATTAAGGTTAAACCACTGCAGTCACATTGACTGTTTTAATGATGTCTTTAGTACCTTTCCAGACCTTGAAAGTGGTGATTATATTGCTGTCTATGGATGAGTCATATACCTCTCAGATTTTAAGAAAAATACACTATATTGCCTAAAGTTTTGGGACACCTGCCTTTATGTGCACATGAACTTTAATGACATGCCATTCTTAATCCGTAGGGTTTAATATGGAGTTGGCCCTCCCTTTGCAGCTATAACAGCTTCAACTCTTCTGGGAATGCTTTCCACAAGGTTTAGGAGTGTGTTTATGGGAATTTTTGACCATTCTTCTAGAAGCACATTTGTGAGGTCAAGCAGTGATGTTGGACGAGAAGGCCTGGCTCGCAGTCTCCGCTCTAATTCATCCCAAAGGTGTTCTATCGGGTTGAGGTCAGGACTCTGTACGGGACAGTCAAGTTCCTCCACACCAAACTCGCTCATCCATGTCTTCATGGACCTTGCTTTGTGCACAGTCATGTTGGAACAGGACGGGGCCATCCCCAAACTGTTCCCACAAAGTTGGGAGCATGAAATTGTCCAAAATGTCTTGGTATGTTGAAGCATTAAGAGTTCCTTTACTGGAACTAAGGGATCAAGCCCAACCCCTGAAAAACAACCCCACACCATAATCCCCCTCCACCAAACTTTACACTTGGCACAATGCAGTCAGGCAAGTACCGTTCTCCTGGCAACCGCCAAACCCAGACTCGTCCATCGGATTGCCAGACAGAGAAGCGTGATTCGTCACTCCAGAGAACACGTTTTGCATTGAACATGTTGTAAGGCTTGGATGCAGCTGCTCAGCCATGGAAACCCATTCCATGAAGCTCTCTACGCACTGTTCTTGAGCTAATCTGAAGGCTAATCTGAAAGTTTGGAGGTGTAGCTATTGATTTCTGCGCACTGTGCGCCTCTACATGCGCTGACCCCGCTCTGTGATTTTACGTGGCCTACCACTTCATTGCTGAGTTGCTGTTGTTCCCAATTGGTTCCACTTTGGAACACTCCATTCTTTCACAAATGTTTGTAGAAGCAGTCTGCATATGTGCTTGATTTTATACACCTGTGGCCATGGAAGTGATTGGAAAACCTGATTACAATGATTTGGAGGGGTGTCCCAATACTTCTGGCAATATAGTGTATCTTAATTTGTGTTCAGAAGATGAACGAAGGTCTTACAGGTTTGGAACGATATGAGGGTGAGTAATTAACGACAGAATTTTCATTTTTGGGTGAACTAACCCTTTAAAATGTTCTTGACACTAAGAAAATAATGGTTCTTTTAGAAACTGTTCACTGAACAGTTCTTTTGGGAAACCAAAATGTTTCTTATATGGCACCAGTAAAAAAAGCCTTTTGGAAGCTTTATTTTTACTCCCTTTCAAAATGAAAAATTGTACTTTCTTAACCTGCTGAAACACCTTCAAAAAGTCTGATGTCCTGACTGATACCTGCAGATCTCTGAAACGTGCTCTGTGCTAAACGATTTAAGCATGAAGAAAAACAGCAAACATTTAAAGTATTTTGAGTCTCTCTATGGCTTGTTCAGAGGAGAAGCAGGTCTGAAAAGTTACTGCGTAAAGCATTTCCTCTAATTATGTGCATTTTGGATGCATAACCACTGCTTAAACCTGACAATTTGCCATGGATATTTAGCAGCGTGAATTTAACTCACTGTAAAGATACAGATTCTGATCTAAATATGGGCCACACGCCCACGCCCAGGCCAGCACACGTCCCGCCCTGTAAACACGAGTGCATTTAAGTATACATTTCTACTGTACCGCACATGCACTGTTGGCCATCATCTTCATGCTTGCTGTCAGCATCAGTTAGCATTTGCTTGTGTATGTCACTAATTGATCATACGAACACAGAAAACAGGCAGAGACGAGGCCACACACCTGGATAGTGTCATTACACAGGCTTTAAAACTAGGGATTTGAGCAGATTTACAGTAAGATAGAAGCTCCTCAAAGATCACGTTAATCCAAAGACATGAAATCAGTGCGGCTGGGTATAGCAGAGCATATAAAATATTGCAACATAAAACACCTAAGCAGAACACAGTAAAGTCAGCATGAAATAAAATATGAGTTATTAGTACACGTTCCTTGGCCTATCATTAGTGCAAGTTATTTCAAAGTAAAAACATTTTTGAATTTGTAATATTTCATCAAAATGTAATAAAGTTCCAGCCGACATCACACAGGTGGGAAAATAACATTAACCAACAGCCAAAATGCTATTAAACATCATCTTACCTATACTGTTGTAGGTAATGCAGCCTTTCTATAATTAACATTAAGGTAAGGTTATGGCAATAACAGCAAATAATACAGTACATCTAAAAAAAAAAGTATTATTTGGAGATGCTACGGTGACCTGACTTCATTTATATACTGTATACCAATGAATGAAAAACAATGAACAAATTCATTCAAGCAAACCTCAGTTTTATCAAAAGCAGAAGATGAAACAAAGAAATGAAATACAGATTACTTTACTGAAATTAAGCATGAATTAACTGATTTGGCTTCTTTCCTGTGTTTTTGTCCAATCTGTCATTATTGAGGCATGAGTGCTGCTTTGTATTCAAACATCATCTGTTATTCATGTATCCGAGAATGTTAAGAACACGTCCACAAACCAGACTAATTTTTCCTGCTAATCCTCTTTATGAACTAATCCATCATCTCACACAGGCCGTTTTTCAGAGCTCCGGCTCTATAGAACCTATATCACCACAGTTCAAAGGTCACTGGACTGCTTCTTTCAGACTCAAACATGACTGGAATACTACCATACTGCATACTGTGAAGTGTACTGCCATTCAAAAGTTTGGGGTCAGTAAGGTTTATATTATATATATATATATATATATATATATATATATATACAGAAATTAATACTTTTATTCAGCAAGGATCAAAAGGCATTTATATTGTTTCAAAAAGATTTCTATTTCAAATAAATGTTGTTCTTTTTCTATTCTTCAAAGAATACTAAAGAAAAAAGGGATCAGTTTACACAAAAATATTAAGCAGCACAACTGTTTCCAACATTGATAAAAATATTTAAAAATTTTTTAACTGTATTTTTGATAAAATATATACAGCCTTGGTGAGCATAAGAGAATTTGTTAAAAAAAAAATAAATAAATAAATATATATATATATATATATATATATATATATATATATATTTTACCAATATCTTTCCCTGCTATTTTGTAAAAAAAAAAAAAAAAAAAAAAGAAGGAAAGAAATAAACTGCACTAAGAGTATGTTATTTAAAATAATGAGTCATTAAAGAATTAGTTCACTTTCAAATGAAAATTAGCCCAAGCTTTATTCACCCTCAAGCCATCCTAGGTGTATATGACTTTCTTCTTTCTGATGAACACAATCGGAGACATATTAATAGATATCCTTGCGCATCCGAGCTTTATAATGGCAGTGAACGGGATCAATGAGTACCAGACCGCCTTCCATATTCACCGTACGAAGAAAGTGTAAAACTCTTGTAGTTCAAAAAGCTTACGGTACGTCCTACGCCTTCCCTATTCAACTTACGGAAAAAGCTTATCTAATGCGACGTCGGTTTACACTTTATTCGTAAGTTGAATACGGAAAGCGGTATGGCGGAAGCTAGATATTTTACTTCATATCTTGTTAAATATGGATATTTTTTTTACACAAATGCATCGCTTCGCTTCAGAAGGCCTTTATTAACCCTCTGGAGCCATGTGGAGTACTGGAGTACTTCTGATGGATGGATGTGGATGGAGACACTTTCTTCAGCTCATACTCGTTGGTATCATTCACTGCCATTATAAAGCTTGGATGTGTCAGGATATTTATTAATATAATCTCTGATTGTGTTCATCAGAAAGAAGAAATACACCTAGAATGGCTTGAGGGTGAGAAAAGCTTGGGGTAATTTTCATTTGAAAGTGAACTAATCCTTTAAGTTTCACTGGAAATGGAAGGTCAAGACAAGCGCATTGCATTGTGGGATGCAGTATCCAATGCAGCATCTTCTTTTGTACACTGCACATTTTGGCAAATGTAGTACAGTAGGTTGTGTAGTTATTACAAAAAAATCACATAATTACATATTACAGAAAATTCACATAATGTGCAGACTAGCACAAGTAGTATGCTTGTCACACTTACTGATCAGTTTTGGTTTCATTTTCACTGTATTCAGTTCCTGTTTTCCCTGCCTTAGCTATCTAGTTAGTTTCCTTTGTTCTCAGTTTCCCGCCACTAGTTGTTTCCATGGTTATTCATTAATTAGATCTCACCTGTTTGTATTCGGTTCATTATCTGGTGTATATAAGCCCTTCAGTTCTTTCAGTTCTTTGTCTGGTGTGGTTTGTGTATGGTTGAAACTGTTACGTTGTACCTTCATCTTGGAATACTGCTTTTGTTTTATATTATTAAAGTTATACCTTATATGAACTCTACCTTCTTTGTCAGTCATCCTTTGTGGAGCTACCCATGACAATGCTATTCCGAACATAGGAGTGATTTGTATCTTTCTGCAAAATATTAAAGGAGTCCTAATATGCTTTTTTACATGTTTAACTTTCTATAGTGTGTAATGTTGCTCCAAAGGGAATAAAGGCACGTTCACTCTAAGGATGATATAAAGATGATGATAAAGAGAGAAACTAGACCTATCACTGGAATCATTTTACGAACAATTTTTTTTTCCAGCTGATGAACAATAAAAACATAGACAGCCAATCAGAATACATTCTACCTTAAAGGGATAGTTCACCCAAAAATAAAAATTCTGTCATCATTTACTCACACTCAAGTTGTTCCAAACCTGTATACATTTCTTTGTTCTGCTGAACACAAAAAGGAAGATATTTTGATGAAAGTTTGTATCCAGGCTGCTTTGGGGCACCATTGACTTCCATAGTAGGAAAAGAAATACTATGGCAGTCAATGGTGCCCCAGATCTGTTCAGTTACCCACATTCTTCAAAATATCTTCTTTTGTGTTCAACAGAACAAAGAAATTTTGACAGGTTTGGAACACCCTGAGGGTGAGTAAATGATGACAGAATTTTCATTTTTGGGTGAACTATCCCTTTAAAGGTGCCCTAGATTCAAAAATTGAATTTACCTCGGCATAGTTGAATAACAAGAGTTCAGGACATGGAAATGACATACAGTGAGTCTCAAACTCCATTGTTTCCTCCTTCTTATATAAATCTCATTTGTTTAAAAGACCTCCGAAGAACAGGCGAATCTCAACATAACACCGACTGTTACGTAACAGTCGGGGTGTACGCCCCCAATATTTGCATATGCCAGCCCATGTTCCCAACATTATGAAAGGCATTAGACAAGGGCAGCCAGTATGAACGTCTGGATCTGTGCACAGCTGAATCATCAGACTAGGCAAGCAAGAACAACAGCGAAAAATGGCAGATGGAGCAATAATAACTGACATGATCCATGATATCATGATATTTTTAGTGATATTTGTGAATTGTCTTTCTAAATGTTTCATTAGCATGTTGCTAATGTACTGTTAAATGTGGTTAAAGTTACCATCGTTTCTTACTGTATTCACGGAGCCGTCGCTATTTTCATTTTTAAAACACTTGCAGTCTGTATAATTCATAAACACAACTTCATTCTTTATAAATCTCTCCAACAGTGTAGCATTAGCCGTTAGCCACGGAGCACAATCAAACTCATGCAGAATCAAATGTAAACATCCAATTAAATACTCTACTTACGCGATTAGACATGCTGCATGACAAACACTTTGTAAAGATCCATTTTGAGGGTTATATTAGCTGTGTGAACTTTGTTTATAGCTGTTTAAGGCAAGCACGAGCTCCGTGGGCGGAGAGCACGAGATTTAAAGGAGCCGCGCTGCATAAATCGGTGCATTTATAATGATGCCCCAAAATAGGCAGTTAAAAAAATTAATAAAAAAAAAAACTATGGGGTATTTTGAGCTGAAACTTCACAGACACATTAAGGGGACACCTTAGACTTATATTACATCTTTTGAAAACATGTTCTTGGGCACCTTTAAAGAGCTTGAGCATTTAAAGTGGCAGACGACAAACCTGCAACGCGCGCTTAGAATAAACTGTGCGTTTTCTTTTGTTAGTGTGGACAATAATATAGTTATCTTTATGGTTATCCTCATGGTTATCATTCTTGGTGTTTATTCTCTATATCAGTTTCTGAACTCCCTGAAACTCCTCCACTGTAGTCTTGAGTTTTCTTCCGGGAATGAACACGTCACAATATTCCTCATTTAAATAATTCCCACCCACAGCATATGCAAAATAAAGGGGTGGGACATGGTTAGCTGCGTTAGTCGTGTGTTGAAACTGATGGTTATGGTAAGGGGCGTGACATTTCCCAAACACGCTTGAAGCAGTTAACCAATCACAACACACTGGTCCAGCCGACCAATCAGAGCATACTGTGCTTTTTGGAAGGAGTGGCTTCATAGAGACAAAAACTAAATGAAGTATTACTGACAGACTGGGAAGAGAGGAGCTGCAACAATGTCAAATATTTGAATGTTTTTTGCACATTCAAGCATGAAAACCTGTTCTAGTAGACGGCCAAAAAAAAAAGGCATAATAGGTCCCCTTTAAATAGACTGTCATTAACTAATATTGTGCAAAAGTGGTGTAGACTAGTAACTGCTGTCTTATTCTGAGAATAAAATCAAACTGTATCTCATCTACACACCCTCTGCCTCAAGCTCCACACACTTTGAAAGCAGATACACACACCCTGTTGTCCATGACACCTACTTGGTGTCTCTAAATTGTGTACTGTACACTTTAGTTCCTCCTCCTGTGTTTCAGCGTTGCACTAAAATTACAGATTAGCTTGTGTGTACCATTGTGTGTGTGTGTACTTTAGTGTACTTTAGTGTACCACCCAGACTGCTTTGATTATGCTCATGCTGACCCAAAGCTTTAATTACAGTCCAAACCAAATGATCCCAACACTCCACAAATAACCCATCCAGACCAGATCAAACACTCAACGAGCTCACACACCATCATTAAGCAGGACACGCCCCCAAGTCTGCTGTGCCACGCCCTGAGCCAATCGCAGAGCGGCCCGAGCCGATCTACAGGGCCTCGCTGCATACGAAGAAAAGAAAACATCAAATAACTCATAATACTCACTGACTTACAAATGATGGAAAGTCTTTTCCACAAACGACCAAATAATGATCCATACTCAGCAAAAAGTGGCCTCAAATGGCTCCAAGCTTCTTAATCATCTAAATTCAATCAGCTAATGATAAATGTGGCCATTTCAAGTTAATTACAGCGAGAAAGAAAGAATTAATAGTTTATGGTGTTTGCCCATGCAAAATACTAACAGCTTTTACTGAGTAAGTTAATAAATGAAAGGTGGCAGCAGGAAACAGCTTGATGACCGCAGCTTTGGTCAGTTATCTCTTCACAATGGATATGTGTGTATACTGTGTTTTATCAGCTTTTCTGTGTTTCAGTGCTGACCACAGATCATCAAGATAATAGCGGTATGAATTATATAAATTGGTCTGGCAGATGCTTTTCGACTATTCTTATAGTAGCGAACACAAATAAATCATTCAGTGGGTTCAGTAGCAGCTCCTCCTGCAGGTAAATGACTTGATTAAAGCACACAATAAAATCAGTGAGTGCCAAAATGAACATTGAGCTGGAATGATCTCATTATTCTAAAGACTATAAAAAGCCTCTCAAATGGGACAGAAAAATTATGAATCAACAAAAGACAGTAGCAAGATGAAGTAGAGACTCTTGCTGAAGGACTCCTGCTTCTCAGATGTTTCTCCTGAGATAAAGATCCCAGTAATCTCACATGTAACTCCTCTAGAGTTTCAGAAGAGATCCCAAAAGTGTCTCAAACTGTGCCAGGATTTGTTACGATATGAAGGTCTGCAATCAAAAGTCTCAACATGAACTCAAAACCAATTGAGTTGACATCAAGTTGACATCAAGTTTATAGCTCCATTACTGTTTGTCAACTATTGTCTCATTTATTTCATCTTTTTTTTCTAGTAGAAACAAGAGACAAAGTTGACACCTAAATGAGACATAACTGAAAACTCCATGATGCCTCTGAGCTGTAAACGAGCATCTCCAAGCAATAAAATGATAGGGTGTTCTAGCTGATTGCTAAAATGTTGCTGTGCAGTTGCTAAGGTGCTCTGATGTGTTTTTATGTGTTGCTGAGCAGGGTGCTCTGCGTTTTTATGCAGTTGCTAACATGTTCTCAGGTGTTTTTAGTGCATTGCTGTGCAGTTTCTAGGGTGTTCTGGCCAGTTGCCAAAGCGTTGCTATGCAGTTGCTAAGATAGTCTGAGAGCTTTTTTAGTGCGTTGCTGTGCAGGGTGTTCTGGCTGGTTGCCAAAGCATTGCTATGCAGTTCATAAGACATTCTGAGAATTTTTAGTGCGTTGCTATGCAGTTTCTAGGGTGTTCTGGCTGGTTGCTAAAGCGTTGCTATGCAGTTGCTAAGACAGTCTGAGAGCTTTTTTAGTGCATTGCTGTGCAGTTTCTAGGGTGTTCTGGCTGGTTGTCAAAGCGTTGCTATGCAGTTGCTAAGACAGTCTGAGAGCTTTTTTGGTGCGTAGCTCTGCAGGGTGTTCTGGCTGGTTGCCAAAGCGTTGCTATGCAGTTGCTAAGATAGTCTGAGAGCTTTTTTAGTGCGTTGCTGTGCAGGGTGTTCTGGCTGGTTGCCAAAGCATTGCTATGCAGTTCATAAGACATTCTGAGAATTTTTAGTGCGTTGCTATGCAGTTTCTAGGGTGTTCTGGCTGGTTGCCAAAGCATTGCTATGCAGTTCATAAGACATTCTGAGAATTTTTAGTGCGTTGCTATGCAGTTTCTAGGGTGTTCTGGCTGGTTGCCAAAGCGTTGCTATGCAGTTGCTAAGACAGTCTGAGAGCTTTTTTAGTGCATTGCTGTGCAGTTTCTAGGGTGTTCTGGCTGGTTGTCAAAGCGTTGCTATGCAGTTGCTAAGACAGTCTGAGAGCTTTTTTGGTGCGTAGCTCTGCAGGGTGTTCTGGCTGGTTGCCAAAGCATTGCTATGCAGTTACTAAAACAGTCTGAAAGCTTTTTTAGTGCGTTGATGTGCAGGGTGTTCTGGCTGGTTGCCAAAGCGTTTCTATGCAGTTACTAAGATGTTCTCAGATGTTTTAGTGTGTTGCTGTGCAGTTTCTAGAGTGTTCTGGCTGATTGCCAAAGCATTGCTATGCAGTTGCTAAGACAGTCTGAGAGCTTTTTTAGTGCGTAGCTCTGCAGGGTGTTCTGGCTGGTTGCCAAAGCGTTGCTAAAACAGTCTGAGAGCTTTTTTAGTGCGTTGACGTGCAGGGTGTTCTAGCTGGTTGCCAAAGCATTGCTATGCAGTTGCTAAGACAGTCTGAGAGCTTTTTTAGTGTGTTGCTGTGCAGTTTCTAGGGTGTTCTGGCTGGTTGCCAAAGCGTTGCTGAGACAGTCTGAGAGCTTTTTTTAGTCCGTTGCTGCGCAGTTTCTAGGGTGTTCTGGCTAGTTGCCAAGGCATTGCTATGCAGTTGCTAAGACAGTCCGAGAGCTTTTTTTAGTCCATTGATGTGCAGTTTCAAGAGTGTTCTGGCTGGTTGCCAAAGCGTTGCTATGTTGCTAAGACATTCTGAGATTTTATTTATTTATTTATTTATTTTTTTAATTATTATTATTTTTGTGCTTTGCTGTGCAGTTTCTAGGGTAATTAAATATTAGACATAAAATATATGCGGTGTCATACATAGCAAAAATCATAAGATGAGGAATATTACTTGTGGTTACTTTAGAAAAGTCCACTAATAAAAATGAATCCACTAAAGAAGAAAGGGAAAGGAAAAGGGAAATACAGTGAAATTAAAAGAAAGTAGTGTTCTAGATGAGATAGCAGGGCCTCCACCCCTAACATTGGTTTCTAGTGTTTAAGAGAAAGAGAGACACACATGTGCAGAAACACAAATAACCACAAAAGAACACACACTTTCACCCCAAAAACACATGCTATACCCCTCCCAAACACACACATATAGATGTTCCCATACTGCAATCTGTAAACACTGGCTAAAAACCATCATACACTGTGTATACACACACACACACACACACACACACACACACACATAAACACATACATGCACATACACCCACAGGCATTTCCAAGTGTGGCGCTCAAAACCAAAGTGTGGTCTCGTGCACAGCAATAATCACTAACCTGCTCTCTCACATCTACACCAGAATAACCTACACACATGATTTACTCTGTCTTAACAGCACTAGAATAACCAAGACACACATAACACACATGCACTGCAGACATGTAATGTTGCCCTCAATCTTAGTTCTATGAATATCATCTGTGCGAACACACAAGTATAAACACTGTCCTACATTTTGAGCTGAAGGCGGAAATGCAAACCTCACTGTAATGTGGTATCACATCATAATAAGGTTTATGATTATTGTAATCATACTGTTATGTGGTAAACAGAGCAAACACACCATCTAAAAGCAGCCCAGATAGATGGGTGTTCACAGATTCATATGTGTGTATTTGTTCATGTGCTATTTCACTATAAAGATACCTCACATTTCTAAGGGAGAGTTTTCTAAGATGGTTTTATTGCTCGGAAGTTACACAATCATAACTCAGGAGAGTTTTCAATTATGTACACGTTCAAAAGTTTTTTTTAGGAAACATCCTATGCTGTCTAGGAGAAACAACTGTGATATTATTTTTCTTTGCGAGTTTTCTTGGATTCATGGGTGTGTGTTTGTGTGTGTCTGTCACATAGCAATTTAATGTTTTTCTTAGTAGACAAAGAAACACAAACCAGCATTTAACAGTATGAGTTCCAGTATGAACAAAAATAAGTGTGTCTGAGAGAGACAGAGACATAATTAGAAATAAAATAACTAACATTATCACTGAAGTGCGCACTTCCACATTTTATACCGCAGTTAGATCAAAGAAACACATTAATTATTATATGCTTATGAATGTAAAACTCACCTGTGCAGAGATACGTGTGTGTTTGCACGTAGGCCTGTGTGTGTATGTACTTAACATGCTGAAATTTGCTTTCACTTGCCTGTGAGAGAGGATCATAGGATAACTTGTATGCTGTGAAATTCCGCCTGTTAAACACACACATAGTATACATTTTCTGAAACAAATGTAGGTGGTGTTTGCATGTGCAATGAAATTTTTTGGGAATTTCTGGTGCAGGATGAGTTTGGGGTCTTTTCTTATCTTTTTTTTAAAAGAAATAAATACTTTTATTCAGCAAGGATGCATTGAATTGATAGTAAAGTAATTTATAATGTTGCAAAATATTTCTATTTTAAATCAATACTGTTCTTTTGAACTTTCTATTCATCAAAAAATCATGAAAATCAGAATTTTTCACAAAAATATTAATCAGCACAACTGTTTTCAACTTATTATAATAAGAAATGTTTCTTAAGCAGCAATGCAGCATATTAGAATGATTTCTGAAGGATCATGTGACACTGAAGTAATGATGCTGAAAATTCAGCTTTGATCACAGGAATAAATTACATTTTAAAATATATTTAAAGAGAAAACAGTTAATTTAAATTGTAATAATATAACCTGTAACCATCTCGATCATAGATGAAAAAGACCATTTACAGCCAATACAGGCAATTTACCCTTCGCCGGGAGTTTGATTGAAAAGCGATCTAACCAATCATAACACTGAATCTGCCATTTTGTCCGACAAAGCAGTCAGGAGTTAGTCGATTAACATCGGTGGACTTGAACTTGAAAAATGGTGTGTACTGATGTCTTTCCACGTTTAAAACAACATTCCTTCTGATGTTCATTCATGTTTATTTGATGCTATAAATTAACTAGTAAGAATAGATGATCGGTTCATGAGCTGCTTGAGCTGAGGCGCTACAGCAATCTGTCACGACACATTAAAGAGCCACAAAACAGTTTTTATTGTTCAAATTTCTTAAAAAATTACACAAATATCATAAGTAACCTGCTCTGTCTTGTCTGTCGACATGTTGTCAGTGTCCTCTTTGCTTTTTTCACTCTGTGTGGCGTGACGGTGTCATGGCTTGTCGGACAAATCAACAGTAACTAAGGGGGGCGGGTCTTTGCGAAGGGTCAATTTACCATGTGGTATGAATGTCGTGGGTGTGTGCAAAAAATCGCGAGATACACAATCCTTTACGCACGTGAAAAACGCAAAGGCGCCCTCCCGGTGGCCGATTTCTTTTGAATTTCTCCCAAGCCTCTAGGGCTGTGAGTCAAACAGGCCCAGCAAGTTTCATTCCAATCAGCCTCTGTTAACCTTGCCTGATAGATGCTCAAACTTCAGTGGCTGATGGAGGACATGTTTTTTGAGATACGCGAATGTCCTCAGACAATCATGGAATCTTGGATGAAGACACTGCATGCCAATTTTTTAAGTCGATCGGACTAACAGTGTAGTTATAGCCATTTTCATGTTTTTTCATGTTATAGTGCCACCAAGTGGCCAGTCACCTTTTCACGTGACCACAGAATGAGCTCTTACATAGGTGTGCTGAGTTTGGTGAAAATATCTCATTCCGTTCACGGGTTATAGCTAGGGCTGCACGATTAATCGCATGCTATTCTCACGCGCATTTCGTCAGTAAAGCCGGTTCCCTGATTACCGCTAAATCGCCATCACCTGCTTTCAAATGAAGCGGCATTTAATAGACTGAGCCGTAGATCACTGAAAAGCCACGCAATATCGCGTTCATATCGCAGATGAATCGCCTGCGATAATGAACGCGATATTGCGTGGCTTGTCTGTGAACTACGGCTCCGTCTATTAAAAGGCGCTCCGTTTAAAAACAGGTGATGGCGATTTAGCGGTAATCAGGGAACCGGCTTTACTGACGAAATGCGCGTGAGAATAGCATGCGATTAATCGTGCAGCCCTAGTTATAGCCATTTTAGTAAATGTGGCTCCACCCACTTCTAACGTTTTGGACGCCCTTAGGGACAGTGAATCAAAATTAAATTTTTTTATTTTTTGATAATTATTGACAATCAGACTCCAGAGAATCTTGCTGCACTGAGGTGTGTTTCCTGAAAGCATCGTTAGCCAACTATGGTCGTAAGTCCCATTGAACTCTATTGGCAACGATGGAACTTGCGACCGCTTTGGGAAACGCACCCCAGGTTTGGTTCCAATTGGGCCAAAAACCTAGGACTAGTTTGAAAAATCCAAAATACCCAAATATTTCGCCAGAAGGAGGCATGTCCATCTTGAGCCAATGATTCCAACGATATAAGTCACTTGAGTCTACGCCTAACGGTTTAGGAGTTATGAACGATTTCATAATTTTGACCACTGTAGTGCCCCCATCCGGCCGATCGGCGCGAGCCTTGGTGACATTGTAGGCAGTGTACTACCAGCCCTCTAAGTTTCAACTTCACGACTTACTGTTTGGTCTGCCAAATCACTTTTAGGGGAGAATGCTGATCCTTGGAAATTTGAACAGTTACAATAGTGTTTCAACGCTACACACTTGAACCCTTAAAAAAACAAAACCTTAACGACCCCAAACTTTTGAACAATGATGTACATGCTGAAGTTAAATTGGACACGAATAATTTGCCAGAATAAGCACCCAGAATAAATCGATAAGATACACTGACTAACGTCCATCCAAACTCTGGACGTCATTGGAAATTCTTGATTTTATTGTTGCTGAATTACAGACCTCATGTTTGGTCTAAACTGGAAGTTTTAAAGCCCAACTTAAGGGCCAGATCAGATAGACATTCTCCTCTATAAACTCCTTGTTTTGGGTCACACATAACAGCTTTTTAAGTGCTCAGGCACCAGATAATAAAACGTTTAACACTGTACGCAGGAAAGATGAGAGAATGCTCAGACCGGCATGAGCGTAGCCTCTCATTTAGAGATTTTCACATGCTTTAAACTTCTATATGTTCATTTACTATGCTATAAAAAACAGCCACAGTTAGGCATGCTGGGAAGCGTGACGTGCAAGAGGCGGAGCTTCACGAAGTCCAGTCACGCTAATCTCTCAGCACCAACACACATATACACACAATAAAGAAACAACATACACACAATTACACACGAGCATCGTTTAGAAGTCAAGTATGCTGTATCCCACAATGCAATGCGCTAGACTTTGCCAGTTTGAATTGGACTAAATTGGAAGAAATATGTCATCTGTCATTAATGACACATTATTTGCTTGGACTGCTATTAGTTAAAGGTGCCCTAGATTCAAAAATTGAATTTACCTCGACATAGTTAAATAACAAGAGTTCAGTACATGGAAATGACATACAGTGAGTCTCAAACTCCATTGTTTCCTCCTTCTTATATAAATCTCATTTGTTTAAAAGACCTCCGAAGAACAGGCGAATCTCAACATAACACCGACTGTTACGTAACAGTCGGGGTGTACGCCCCCAATATTTGCATATGCCAGCCTATGATCGAGGCATTACACAAGGACAGCCAATATTAACGTCTGGATCTGTGCACAGCTGAATCAACAGACTAGGTAAGCAAGCAAGGACAATAGCAAAAAATGGCAGATGGAGCAATAATAACTGATATGATTCATGATAACATGATATTTTTAGTGATATTTGTAAATTGTCTTTCTAAATGTTTCGTTAGCATGTTGCTAATGTACTGTTAAATGTGGTTAAAGTTACCATCGTTTCTTACTGTATTCACGGAGACGAGCCGTCGCTATTTTCATTTTTAAACACTTGCAGTCTTTATAATGCATAAACACAACTTCATTCTTTATAAATCTCTCCAACAGTGTAGCATTAGCCGTTAGCCACAGAGCATAGCCTCAAACTCATTCAGAATCAATGTAAACATCAAAATAAACACTGTACTTATGCGATTAGACATGCTGCATGACGAACACTTTGTAAAGATCCATTTTGAGGGTTATATTAGCTGTTTGAACTTTTTTTATGTTGTTTAAGGCAAGCGCGAGCTCTTGGGGCGTGGAGCACGAGAATTAAAGGGCCACACACCCTGAATCGGCTCATTTCTAATTATGCCCCAAAATAGGCAGTTAAAAAAATGAATTTAAAAAAATCTATGGGGTATTTTGAGCTGAAACTTCACAGACACATTCAGGGGACACCTTAGACTTATATTACATTTTAAAAAAAAGTTCTAGGGCACCTTTAAGACATTTTACACTAAATTGGAGCTCATATGCAAAATAAGTAATTATTTATTCATGAGATGATATCTGAATGCAACTTGGTGAATTAAAAATGCAAATGCGGCAATACTGAGGTTTGAAACACTCACTATGTATGTACACTGAAAAAATATGGTGTAGAATTTACTTTGCAACAACTTTTACTCAGAATTTGCTAGTAAAACACTGAATTAAACTGAATTAAAAATTTTAAAGTAGAAAGACTGAAATAGTATTTTGTATTATGAGGAAAGCAGTATGCCAGTGATTTCTGACTCAGTAATGCTAATTTCTGCAGCTGGTTTCTTTTCCTGTCGTGGATGGAAGTATTCATGAGGCATTTTTGAATATTCATGAACACACACAGTAAACATTTTCTCTGCAAACAGGAAAATGTCTAGCTGTGATCCAGTGCAAAACTGAATGATTGGCATATGCAATTACATGACATGCCACTAGGGGGATTCATCCTATATTAATTAATAATAAAACATACATTTTATCCCTTGATGAATATCACTCCTTTCTCCACACCCTTCTATTGGTTCCTCCCGCCCACATTTCCCTCTTTCCGATGGCTTCTTCCCTCGTTCTCTCTCTTCCTAGATTCCTGTAATGCCAGCAGTGTAAGACTTCATTCAGCTCTTTTCATACAGACCGAACAAATATTTGCCTTCGTCATTATGACCCTAAATCACCATAATCTTACCTCTGTCTCTCTCTTCAACACACACACTTTAGAAAATCAGTGCAGCACAAGGGGACATTGTGAAGAAAAGGGTGATTTTAGAGGCCATCATGGCATTTTATAATAACCAGAATTATGCATTTAATTCGAAGTACTACTCATATCTGACAAATTCTAAAAAATAAAAAAATTCAAATATGGGTCAATGACATGATGCTAAGACTGTAAAAATCAGATTTTTATATATGTACAATAACCTGAATAAACCTACAGAAATGAACATGGTTTGGATTTATGTTTAACATGAAAAAAAAAAAAGTCTGAATATTTGTAAAATACTTTTGTGTGAAAACTAGTATTCCAGCTCACATTTAAAAAAAAAAAAAAGAAAAAAAAAAAGAAAAAAAAAAAAAAGTAAAAAAAAAAAAAAAGTATAAGAAAAAAAAAAAAGGCTAAAAATACAATATTTTAGGACCATTAAGATTTATCTGCGTTGTGACATTGTTTTCATGACTATTAAGCATATTTCCACATTTTATCTTTGAGGTACATTTTAATTATAAAAATTCCTAAAATATCTATATTTTAATCAGAATGCAATTTCTTATTTTCATTTTAATTTTGAGGTGAAATATAACTCTTATGTTTTTGAGAATCTCCCTTTTAGAGTCAATGATCAAAACATTTGTTTTAAATAGTAAGTTGCAGTGTTTTCATGCAACCAACTTAAATACAAAGTTACATTTCTACAAGCATTTGTTTTAAATTAGAATTTTAAAGACTTTTCTTTCTAATCATCTAGGTCATTCTTTTCATTGACCCATAAAAAACAAATATTACAATACTAATGAAGAGGATTTCTTCTCCTGACCTTTGGTGACAATTGAAGGGTTACATGGTGATTCTGGTGTGTGTGTGTGTGTGTGTGTGTGTGTGTAACGTTCTGGCCAGTTCTCTTCATCTGTCTTGTGGCAGCAGGAAATTAGTAGATTTCCCTTTAAACCATGTGATTTACAGCCCTCTAAATTCTATACATGTACACACACATACACATATGTGTGCGCACACACACATGCATGTCTATAATCACCCATCTAACCTTACAACACTTCATTTCACTAATAAATGAGTGACAGAGAGAAGGGACGGACTAATATCTCTCTCTCTCTCTCTCACACACACACACACACACACACACACACACATACACTCACTCCTGCCCCTGGGGAAAAAGGAATAAACATTTCATTTCCCCTGGCCAGCATACAGGACGTTTTATATGATGTAAGAAAGAGTGAGTGTATCCAAGGTGGAGCTGGACAGAGATTAGGTGATTATACCGTTGGCACACTAAGCGCGCTGTTTCATTGGTTCTTACGTAAGAGGCACAGAAGTCTTGTATTCTTTTCAATAAAACTATCGGTATGACTATTGACATTCAGTATTGCTAATGCAATATAGATCTCTTAAATAAAGCAATTATAATGCATGTAAAACTGCATAAATTAGCTGTTAACAAAAACCTAGTGAGCTACCCTGCAGATTTTGAACACTATATTAACAGTACAAGAACAGTTTCTCACAACAAGCACACAAAATATTCAATTGATAATTGATCTCAAAAGATTAGCACATGCTGCTCAGCTGAGAGTATAACATTTCTAATAAACATCAAAAATACATAACATACTAGATAACATATTTTTTGACAGAAGTGTGACCTACCCTCTTAAAAATAAAGGTTAGGGTTAGGAAGATCCATTTTCAGTTCTCAAAAGAACCCTTTTTTTTCTTTCTTAATCTTTAGAATATTTAAATAATCTGAAGTACCGTTTTTCACAAAAAGAACCTTTTGTGCAATGGAATGTTTCCATGGATGTTAAAGGTTCTTCATTGAACCATCAATGCCAATAAAGAACCTTTCATTTTAAGAGTGTATTTTTAACAGTACAATTAAAAAAAATAAATAAATAAATAAATAAAAAAAATATATATATATATATATATATTTTATATATATTTCTAGTCAACACTTTCAACCCATTCTGGGATTGCCTTATATATGAAGAATAAATGTAAAGCTGGCTTAGATTTTAAGTATCTTTAGTTATCTTTGAAAGCATCAATTATTACCTCTAAAAGTTGAATTTAAGGGCCCACTGCAGAGCTGCACGAGGAAGATCTGCCCTATTTCCAGGCAAAACAGTGAAGTCATCCTCCACTCTCATTAATAAGGCTGCTGCTCTGTGGTTTAATACTAGCAATAAAATACATGTTGGTTTCAGGCACTTTTACATATCAGCAACTTTAGCCATACATTCCTGTTACAGCTTTCTATAGACCTGGCACTTTCTTGCAGGATACAGCAAACAGGGCAAGATGCATTTTTAGCAAAACCTTTTCTAGCAAAAGTGTTTTTGGTACCTTGGTAACAACAATATTTTAGTAACTAACAATGTTTTTGATCATTGCAAGTTGCCATTAATGTGAAAAACTTGAATATCGCAAAAACAATTAATTAAAAAAAGGTTTAAAAATAGAAATGCAAAACAGAAATTATAATGATTAATCAAAACTGAAATCCCAATATGGCTTAGTGTTATCAAAACAAACCACATAGGGTGCGTCTCAATTAGATCCACAGTTCAGTAGTCAGGGCACTGATCAGGGAGTCATCCAACTCCATTTTAAGTGTTGTCTAAGGCCTTCTGAAGTGAAGCAATGCCTTGTTGTAAGAAAAATATCCGTATTTATAACTTTATAAACTAGAATCTCTGTCGATTTGCGGCAGAAGAGTAACCCCTGACCCGATGCATGACGGACATTACCGGAAACTAGTGATTATAGTCTATAAAATATGGATATTTTTCTTACAAAAACGTATTGCTTCACTTCAGAAGGCCCTGGAGCCATATGGATTACTTGTATGATGGATGGATGTGCTTTTTGGGGCTTCAAAATCTAGGTTACTATTCACTACCATTATAAAGCTTGGAAGAGCCAGGATATTTTTTAAAATTGCAATTAGATTAGATTAAAACATTTTTTTTTTTTAATTGCAATTAGATTTTTTTTTCTTCAAATATTGAAACCGTAAATTATAACCACTGGGAATGCCAATTCTCTGAGTGAATTATTCATAAGTCACATTTTTGTTTTTCCAGAAATTTATTAAATACATTTATTTCATCACAGTTTATGCACTTCTTTATGGAAGCTTGTTTCCACCACTTTTCATCACACAATTCTGAAACTCGCAATTGCACATTATAAAGTCGTCTTATGATGTCAGAATTGCAAGTTTATATCTTGCAATTCTGTGTTATAATGTCCAATTGTGAGGGAAAAAAGACTGACTTTTTTTTCTCAGAATTACGAGTTTATATCTCACAATTCTGACATTATAATTTGCAATTCTGACTTTATATCATGTAATTCTCACTTTAAAACTCACAATTCTGACTTTATATCACGCAATTCTGATTTTATATCACACAACTGTGAGTTTATATCTTGCAATTTTGAGGAAAAAAAGTCACATTTGTAAGATATAAACTCGCAATTGAGAGAAAAAAAGTCTGAATTGTGAGATAAAAAGTCGCAATTACCTTTTTTATTTTTTATTTCATGGCAGAAACAAGCTTCCATACTTCTTACTGTGCATTTTCCTTTATCATGTGCATTTAAATTACATTGTAACAGCTGTTTTCTAGTAACCGTAATAATGCTTACAGTATATAGAGTATTTAAAGGCAGACCTGAGTGTAGCGGACGGGAAACTAGACTGAGCTCTGGAGCTGCAGTGCAGCAATGCAGGAAGGAGGTGCAGATTTTGCATGGTGAATTGAAAGGAGGCCTTTAGGTTGGTCAAACCAAGCAGTCTCTCTGCTGGCATTAGATTAGCACAGCTGGTCAGTATGCAGCAAAGAGGAATGTTTACCCATTCCATACATTTACACAGGAAATGAAGTACCTAAGGCCTTCGTATCCAGCAGCACTCGTTCACTCACAAACACACACAAACACATACATGGCAGCATTACGTGCTACGTCTCATGTCGCTGCAGCTATTCTGCTTGTATGCAGCTCATGTTTTCTTGTGGTTTGGCGAAATGTTTCAGGCCAGGTCTCTATGCCATCCTCCTACGTTTTTGGCAAAAACTGGGCACGAATGGATACACAGAAGGCATGCAAATATTATATTTGTATACACATATTTAAATGAAGTCAACCTTGTAAACAAAAAAATAACCATTTTGTTTGCAGAAAGCTGTATTTAGTGTGTGTGCAAGTTTGTCTGTGGGACAGCTGTCACGGCCCATATTTGGATTATGAAAAAAGGTGTTTCAGATGGAGATGCTCAGCCTGTGTAATTATCATAGCTTGTGTTTATGTGTGTATGTTTAAGCTAGTTATACTTTGGGGATAATTTTGCTGAAGAATGTCCCCAGAAGGTTGCTAAATATAAGCTTCATTTAGGAAAAAGGTTCAAATAAAACCTAAATTAAACTGGATTTTACATTTTATGTAGAGGAATGTGATCGGTGCCTAACTGTGCTGATGCCAAGGTGTTGTGGCCGATCACTGGAGTGTTGTAAAGAAGTTGCTAGGGTGTTGTAAACAAGCCAACATTCATTTATGATTTTTTTTGTAGAACAAACCAGTTTGAGGTTTGAGAACAAGAAATGCTGGGTTAAAAACAACCCAAGTTGGGTCGAAAATGGACAATTTAGTGCGCCATTAGTGTGTAATGTTGCTGTTTGAGCATAAACAACATCTGCAAAGTTACAATGCTCAAAATTCAATGCAAAGAGAGATATTTTCCTTTACAGAAATCGCTTTTTAAGGACTACAACAAATGGCTGGTAGGGACTACAACAAGCTTCTTCCCGGGTTAGTGATATCACTAACTCTAAAATTTGCATAAACCCGCCCCCGAGAACACACAACAAATAGGACAATGTTGGTCTGCTTTAGAGAAGAGAAACAGTTGTTGTCGTAAAGTGTTGTTACCGTGCCATCAATTCAACGCTGGATTTACACAAAAGATTATCATGACAGCACATGCTAGTGGATGAGTTGAATCAACTCCACAGCAACTACATAAATTTATCCACTAACCATTCAGAAACGTCCAGTTTCATTCTAAAAGTTGTAACTTCTTCCTGAGTCTCTCCATCAGTGTCGACTCCGGTTTGAACAATGTAAGGCTGAACACCGTTACTGATAATCCTCATTTTGGCTTCGTGAGATTCTCCAGCTTTGTTGTTGTTGAGCTGTTAAAGCTCTGCCCTCTTCTGGAAAGCAGGATATTTTGTGGGTTATTCTGAGCTGAGACTTCACAGACACATTCTGGGAACACCAGAGACTTATATTACATCTTGGGAAAAGGGGCATTATAGCTCTCCTTTTAAAAGCTTGGTATTTATGTATATGTAAGCAGTTTTGATGGGCTCATGCTCATTTCTTACACCACTTTCCTTTACCTCTCTATGTATCTCCCTTTATTTTCTCTTTCTGTTTATTCTGCATGTTATTCTGCATAAATCTTTTGTTCTAGAATGTCAGACATTTCCATGATTATCTCTCGCTGTCTCCAGTGCAGTTACTGCTGTGTGATTGTGGCTGCTGTAGTCTGTAAAAAGCAACAGCAAACCATTAGCTGCGCCTCAGAAATCTCTTAAGTACAGACTGAGATGGGCAGAGAGAGAGACAGACAGAATCAGAGACAGGAATGAGCTGGGGGGGGGGGGAGGGGGGGGGTTAAGAGACAGGGAGAAAGTTGACCTCATATACATTTAAGAGTCTGCACTCCTCCTTTGGTTGTTTGTCATAAAAAGGAGTGATTGTCATTCACACAGAGGAATTTGAATGAGGCAAACACACACACAGACACACACACACACACACTTGTTGCACATAAAAGATAATGATGGATTAGAGTCTGACCTTTAGGAATACATGCTGAACAGATTCTACTTTCTCACACACATAATTTGTGAATATATATAAATATAAATTATGTGTGTATGCATGTGTGTGAGAAACATGAAAGTGATATATATATATATATATATATATATACACACACACACACATTTCTCTGTTTTTTTTGCATAGTAAAATCTGTAGCTGTTTATCCTCCTTTTTTGCAAATAGTTCTGTCCGATAAATACCTTAAAGTTTAGTGTTTTGTTCTTCCCTCATATTTAAAATATTCAAAAATATAAAATATTTTCCTCATATTTTGATGGTTTAATTATACTTGTAGGGTCATTAATAACAAATCCCCAAATCAATCCCCTCCAGATATCACTTTTGGCCACACACCTACACTCTAAAAAATGCTGGGTTAAAAAAAACAACCCAAGTTGGGTTGAAAAAGGACAAACCCAGCGATTGGGTTTTTTGGGTTAAATGTTTGGGTAGTTTTATTTAACTCAACTGTTGTTTAAAAATTACTGTAATGCTTGCTTAAAATGAACCCAAAGTATATTGGAAATTAACATTTATTAATAAGTTTAATAAATTATATTTAAACAATAAACATTTATCAAATTGCTTATTAATAAATGTTCACCTTTTGATTATTATTGCTGCCTCTAGTGATTATTTGTCTTATTTATAATTTCCAACCTATTTTGGATTCATTTTAAGCCAGCCATATAGTAATTTTTAAACAATAGTTGAGTTAAATAAAACTACCCAGCACGCTTGGCAAACATTTAACCCAACCGTTGGGTCAAAACAACCCAGTCTCTGGGGTTGTAATTTTAAACCCAACTTGGGTTGTTTTTAACCCAGCATAAACATATATATATATATATATATATATATATATATATATGTGTGTGTGTGTGTGTGTGTGTATATGTGTTAAAAAAATTGTTAATAATAAATAAGTTACAAATAAATAAAAGATTTTACATTAAAAAAATTTAAAGAAATACAAATAAAAAAAATAAGTGATACAAATAATCAAAAATTTGTAAAAAAATAAAAAAAAAAAAGAAAAAAAGAAATAATAATAAATAGAAAATCTGTCTAAATGGCACAGTTTTTTTTAGTTTTTAGTGAACTACACACAGGCTACACAAATGCAGACTACTGTAAATTAATTTTCCTTGAAATATGTTCTATTTTCATATAATATGACAGAATCTGTTTTGCGGTTGTATGGCTCTGAATTAATATGGTTTGTAATGCAAGCAAACATGTTTTATAGATGTTTGAGATGTGATTGACACCTTTATGAACTCTGTAATGAACAATAATGCAGTTTTCTAGTGTGTTCAGAATGGCTGCTGCATGATGTTAATTAGTTACAGGCATCTTTGATGTTGTACGAAACAACAGATAATCACTGCATTTTGACTAAATCTGTGCACCAGATTCTATCACGTTCACTGCCAAGAGTGTCACTAATACAATTAGTGCTAAACATGAAAAGCTTTCTTTATCACAAACATACAGTCGCAAACCCTAAAGATCGGTCATAAAATTAATATTCTGTCATCATTTACTAGCCTTCATGTCCTTCCAATACAGCTTTACACACTATATTCAAAGATATTTAGGTTATCATTCACTGCAAATGTATATCACCCTTCACTCTAACTCACAAATCTCATTTGCACGTCTGTATTATCAAACTTTAGACTTCATTTACATTTCATTCATTCATTTAGTAGATGCTTTTATCCCAAGTCAGGAATGTCAAACATGGCGCTAGCAAATCCAAGGTCATGGGTTTGATTCCCAGCTAATGCATGAACTGATTGAATATCTTTAAAGCATAGAAGTAAATTTGAATAAATGAATATGGTTTTCAGCAATTAAAGTGACCTAAATTGTGAACATTTTGTCCTGATCCTCAAAAGATATCAAAAGATTTACGAAGACTTGAGACCTAGCATACAAGTTGAATTGACTACGGCTATGGTGCATTTTTGGAGATATTTTAGACACAATATGTAATTTGTCAGTAATACAAATTTTGAACTACACAAGGGTGAGTAAATTATCACAGAATGATCATTTTTGGTTGATCAATTGCAAATTATTGCTGAGAGCAGCAAAGACAGGACTTATAAAACTAGTTGCAACAGTAACTACAAATATATGAATAATATATAATAATTGCATATGTAAATTTGTCCTAAACATCGTTTTCTTGCTGCCGTCTCTCTTCATACCTGCATGTGTCCTGCTCTTTCTCTCTTTCTCCTCTAATACTTCAGCCTTCAGTCTCTCTCTCTCTCTCTCTCTCTCTCGGTCAGGTGAAGGATGTCTCTGTGGTTTGCCACAGTTTGCCCACAGTTCCACAATCTCTGAAATCTTCTGGCTCAGGGAGAAAAAAAATATTATGTCTGTGAGGATTCATTCACCCTCAGTCAACACGATGACAGCTGTAATCTTAAACACCTACACACCTTTCTTTCAAAGGACACAAATAATCAAATACAAACACACAGTCTGTGTGAATGGGAAGAGTGAGTGCTGCTGCCCCCCCTGGCCAAAAGTGTAAATGCATTTTATGAAGGTGAGCTCAGTCACACAATAATAGGAAAACACACACAAAAATATTTTAGCCTTGTCGAACACCATCTAAACACTCTTTCTTCATCACCCTTAAAAAACAAGTACTTTAGCAGCACCATGGTGCAGTGATAGTATCAGACTGACGATAATATGATGGTACTTTGATGAATACCATGGTACTAAATGATTGCCATATTCATATACGGTATTTACATGGCACTCCAAAGTACCCTGATTATGTAAAATGTGCCAAAAATATTAAATGGCAGATATTCAAAAAAAATATATTGTTACCATAGTACATGGCACAAAAAAAACTAAAAAAATAATTACTAATTAAATAATTACTATGGGACATATACAAAAAAAGCATGGAATGTAAAAACAACAACAACAACATGGGATTATCATGATACATGCAATTAGCCTACAGAATGGCCATGGTGCTCATCCAAAAAAAAGCATGGTAAATAAAAATAAAAAATAAAAGGCATTACTGTGATGCATGTTAAAAACATGTTATTTATGTATTATTTATATAGTTTAACACCTGGCATCCCACCAAATGTGGGTGATTTCAGCAGTGGCGTGTAACACAATCACTGCTAGCCAGTTTGGTGGGTTGAATTTGATATAATATATACATTTTGAATAGTAAACTAAGTGTTGTCAAATATATCAATTTTTTGATACTGAAATATCTGATTCTGAAAACGCTTACACAGAAAATAATGTCAAAATGCCGGTAAACACAGTCAGTTATGTTTTAAGTGAACGTAAACAGTTGAGAAAGAAAACGTATATGTAACAGTATAATGGATCCGTGCATCAGTTCTTAAAGTGACAGCAGCCTAATAAACCTGCTGCCAAATTATGAGATACTATTAAAAATATCTATATGGCAGTTTTTCCCCATGGTATCGATGTCAAAACTGTGGCCAGTGAAAATGCTGAGTGACTAGTAACTTTGAAAAACCACTAGCCACAGTGACTGGTGAGCAAAAAAGTTAATGTCAAGCCCTGAGTATTAGTATAGTTTATTTTTATATATCTTCAGTATTCATTTTAATTTTAGTTTAAGATTAGGTCATTTTGTTATGTGTCAGTTTGTCATTTTTATTAGTTTTTTTTTTATATTTCTATATAAACTTGAATTTATTTTTAATTGTTTTAGTAATTGTAGTACTTTAAACTTTAAACAGTTTACACTTATTTTATTTCAATTAGCTGCCAAGGCCACATTTCTAATTTTTCATCTAATATTTGTATTAAAAAAAAAAAAAATATATAGTATTACCATGGTACATAAAAAAAACATAGTATTAAGATGAATCAAGGTCAAAAAGCTGTGGTAACAGGATGGTGCTTTGTGGGATTTTTTGTTAGTGCATTACTGTATTTTTATCTGTGGTCTTTGGGCCGAACCGTGTCAGGTGTTACTAGGAAAAATAAACTCCACAAAATGAACTAGTCGTCCCACAAATCCACAAATACTGGATCAGCTTTCATAAATTAAATCAAACCTCAAAAATATCCCTCCTGTTACGCACTGGCAGCTGCTCTGAGAGAGAAATGGAGGAGCGGAGCTGAATAGAAGGAGGGAGGGAGGCGTAATTGTAGGCTGTGAGATGTATATTTTGCTGGGTGCGTATGTAGTAATTATGTTTATATATACGCATGTCTCCTCTGTACTCCTGCTATATTACTGACCGCTCACTCCCGCCTCCAGATGACCATCGCTACGGAAACAACCACACGCTTCCCTTTAAAACCCTAATGACAGACTACAGCCACAGAGAGAAAAAGAGAGAGAGAGGGAGAGAGAGAGAGAGAATGAGAGAGTACCAGATCCAAAAGTACCAGAGCTTTTTGGATATGGTACCATGGTAATACCATGTTTTTGGATAGGTAATACCATAATATTCTTCTTCTACAGTATGATTTTAATACCATGATATTACCATGTTTTTGGACAAGGTGCCATGGTAATTGTTCAGAATTAACTATATCAAAGTACCATGGTATTACCAGATTATTCTTTGAAGTAACCTACTGGTACCATTTAAGTGATTTACATTTGTACTGCACAAAGCACCACGATAATAATGTGCTATTTACTGAACTTCCTTATAATACAATTGAAATAACATGGTATATGAATGTGGTAATCGAACTGTACTACTATAAACCAAAGTCGGGAGCATTTTAAGGCTGCTTCTAAGACACTTTCTTTCAGTTGATTTCTAAGGCTGCATCGCATGTAGAATTGCTCTTTTCAGTAAACTCATTGAATGAAGCTTTTCATGTGGATCTAAAGTGAGATCTATAGTCTTTCCTCTCTGTGACCGAACACACGTGAAAAACTGAGTGTGTTTCTTATTCTTAACACTCGTTCACTTCATATATGTGTATATGTGTGTGTGGTTTACAGACGGGAAACTCCACTGCAGAGAAAAGTGCCACTGTGCTCACTTACATAACACTGTGTGTGTGTTTGTGTGTGTGTGTGTGTGTGTGTGTGTGTAGGTGTGTGTGTGTGTGTGTGTGTGTGAACCTGATGTTTCCTCCCAAACAGAGATTGATTAATGCAAAATATTTCTAAAATGTGAAGTGCTATGTGTACATTTATTTGTGCATAAATTGTTTTTATTTGTATGGACATATGCTCTGAAGACTCTCCTTGGCTGGATTTAAGAAATTAACAAAACAAAACAATCAAATCATCCTCTGTCTCTAATAACATATGGTCATATTCTGACCCATAATCACACAATAATATCAGTATTTTCCAGAAACATAAAAACATGTGATTGTCTTAGTCTGGAAACTGAGCGTGTCTGGTCTGATTGATCAAACAATCTACCACACTTTCTTCTCTCTCAGATAGAGTCTGATTCATTTCAGCGAATCAAAGGGTTCTGGTGGTTAATTTCAAAGAAATGGTTTAAAAAAATAGATCTATCTGTTTGTCTGTCTGTCTATCTACCTATCGATCGGTCTGTCTGTCTGTCTTCTCACACAGAAGTCTCAATTTACTGAATTGCATTTTTAAGAATTTGGTTAAAAAAACAAACAGATTCACCGATTCAGTTGAGCCATTCAATTGTTTCCATTAAAGTACTGGTGCATCATTTACTTTTTTATGTGAAAATATATTGTAGCTTCTACTGATCTCCATTACCTAATTTGTTAGCATTCATCTATCTGAGTCTAAGGGTTTGGCAGGTTCAGTTCAATTAAAGGTGCCCTCGAATTAAAAATTGAATTTATCTTGGCATAGTTAAATAACAAGAGTTCAGTACATGGAAATGACATACAGTGAGTCTCAAACTCCATTGTTTCCTCCTTCTTATATAAATCTCATTTGTTTAAAAGACCTCCGAAGAACAGGCGAATCTCAACATAACACCGACTGTTACATAACAGTCGGGGTGTACGCCCCCAATATTTGCATATGCCAGCCCATGATCCCAACATTATGAAAGGCATTAGACAAGGGCAGCCAGTATTAACGTCTGGATGTGCACTGCTGAATCATCAGACTAGGTAAGCAAGCAAGAACAACAGCGAAAAATGGCAGATGGAGCAATAATAACTGTCATGATCCATGATATCATGATATTTTTAGTGATATTTGTAAATTGTCTTTCTAAATATTTCGTTAGCATGTTGCTAATGTACTGTTAAATGTGGTTAAAGTTACCATCGTTTCTTACTGTATTCACGGAGACAAGAGCTGTCGCTATTTTCATTTTTAAACACCTGCAGTCTGTATAATTCATAAACACAACTTCATTCTTTATAAATCTCTTCAACAGTGTAGCATTAGCCGTTAGCCACGGAGCACAGCCTCAAATTCATTCAGAATCAAATGTAAACAATATAACAGTATACAATACTCACATAATCCGACGCATGCATGACGAACACTTTGTAAAGATCCATTTGAGGGTTATATTAGCTGTGTAAACTTTGTTTAGGCACTGTTTAAGGCAAGCGCGAGCTCCGTGGGCGGAGAGCACGAGATTTAAAGGGGCCGCACAGCATAAATCGGCTCATATTTAATGATGCCCCAAAATAGGCAGTTAAAAAAATTAATTAAAAAAAATCTATGGGGTATTTTGAGCTGAAACTTCACAGACACATTAAGGGGACACCTTAGACTTATATTACATCTTGTAAAAAAACGTTCAATGGCACCTTTAAAACAAACTCTAGTGCGATTGCTCTGTTAGTGCAGTTCATTTAAAAAAATGTGAACGCTGCCATCCGAACCCTAGTGTGCACCAAACAAGCGGACTGAGACCCCTGAAAATGTGGGTCTTGGTTCACTTCTAAACAAACACTGTTTGACTGATACATGAATGCAACATGGACCAAAGACATTTAAACGAACCAAAAACAGGATGTGACATCACAAGAAGTGACCCTAAAAGAAAACAATGCTAAAGCATACCAGTTTTTTTCTCATCATAGTCGCGATGTTGCACATTACAGTTTGGTAAAGGTGTTGGAACTGCGTCTTCTTGCAGCAGATGTTTGTTTGTGTGCAACGGAGGAATTCCTGGTGTTGTTTTGACTCCTTTACACATTTTCTAAGCTCTTTGTGAGTTCTCAGCTGATAAAAATACCTTCATGTAGGCACAAATACAGTCTATGGTGGGCACATACAACAAGTGTGTTTAGTCCAGTACACTGGATGTTCAGTAAGTTCTTTAGGATAAAAAGTGTGAGCACTAAAGCCCAAAGAATACTTCACTTTTTACTCGTATACGAGGGTCAGCGTACAGTGCGCATGACGTGAATTTCGTCATCAGAAGAGTACGCGTGTACAGTTAAGCCCTGGGTATACATGGTTTTGGTTACAAAAATCCAGCGGTGCGCGTACAGTACGCACGCACTCTTCAGATGACGAAATTCGCATCACGTGTACTGTATGCAGACTCTCGCATATGCATAAAAAGGGAAGTATTCTTTGGGCTTTATGTGCACCGCCAAATTTTTGTACGGTTGCACATGTGCATTTAATTTTTTTTGCAGTAATTAGTTTATCCACAAGGTGGCAACTGTGTCAATTCACAAGGTAGTCAAAGAAAAACTGCATAAACAGAACAGACTGGAACACATGCAAGCTACAGTGACAATGGAGGCCTACATAGACAACAGATTGTGTAAAGAGGTTAGAAAGTGTACAACTCTAGCATGAAAGAATACAAAGATGTTTACACTGGTTGTAACTCGTGGCGAGAGATTGCTCAAAACTGCGCATACACTGAAAGCCTGTGTATGCGTACCAGTGATGTGAAGTATACTTTGCAAGGCTATGTATTCGACTGTACCTGTAAAAAGACAAAGTATACCCAGGGCTTAAGCGAACCAGGACTAAATGTATCATTTTCTTTTTTGGTCCGGACCAAAAGAACCAAGAGGACCAAACTGCAAGTATGAACACACCCTAAATGAAATGGTAAAACACACCTCTCTTTTCTCCTCTGACTAAGACTTTATTTTACTCCTCAAACTTGTAGCTTTCCTAAAAAAAAAAAACTCTAGTGCAAAAATACACAAAATAATACACCTCTTTCATATCCAAACCCAACTGCTATATAAGTCTTGCTTACTCATTTTGCATTCCATAAAAGAAATAACACTCAAGTGAGTAAATAATGGGAGAATTTACATTTTTGGGTGAATTATTAAATGGTTAAATGCATTGAATATTTAATTTCAGCTCATTTAAGTCTCATGTTTTTCCTCACACATCAGTATTTCATGTCTTTGTCTGGTCTGCTTGCTCCAAAACATGCAATGTCTCTGAAGCGCTTGATCAATCTGAATTAACAAATAAACATTCATGAATCTAAACTCATTTAGGACTGAAAAATAATTGCCTTTTTGAACTGAATAGGCAGACTCTTTTTCTCTTCGCCGTATGGCAGGAAACACAAATCAAGCTAACACAACATGCCAAACCAACACAAAAACACAGCCGGTCAAACATCGACAAATAAAGCTGACCAGTGAGAGAAACACAAATAAAACTGGCCAATCGGAGAAGCGTAAATACAGATTCAGCAGTGACACAGTGCGCCTCAGTCTGTGAGCCCAAAATAACTGCCCGTCCCAGAGCAAGAAATGAGTCCACCCAAAAGAGACCGACAAATACACACACACGCGTGTGCTGTGTAGAGGTTCACAACGGGCGACTGTGACTCCACAGAGGGGAAATGGAAGATGAGAAACTGGTGTATAGGCTCCAAGGGCACTTCAACATGTCAGGACATCCCATACAAAAGAAACATCACAAATGAGATCTTTCTCCTTGACAATGATGAGATCAAATGGAGCACAAAGTCTCTTGCTTCTCAGATTTCCAGATACCTGGTTGCCTTAAAATTTTGAGTTCATTGAAATTAAAAATTTGAGTTAATACAATGAAGGCGATTGGTTTAATCAACAGAAACTCAAAATATTATGTTATGAACTACATTAATTAAGTTGATTTGACAAAAGAAAAAAATTTTGTGATAACAAATCATGAAAATATTTTTTTTACAGTGCAGACTCTTTTTTTACCAAAGTCTACAATCAAAAGTCAATATGAACTCAAATCCACATTTTTTGTAGCGTACTGTGTGACAATAATTGTCTCATTTTAGTCTATTTACACTGCAGTTCAAAAGTTCAGGGTTGTTTTTTTTTCTTATATGCTCATCAAGGCTGCATTTATTTGACGAAAAATACAGCAAACACAGTAATATTGTGAAATATTATTACAATTTAAAATAATAATTTTCTATTTGAATATATGTTAAAATGTCATTTATTCCTGTGATCAAAGCTGAATTTTCAGCATCATTACTCCAGTCTTCAGTGTCACATGATCCTTCAGAAATCATTCTGATATGCTGATCTGCTGCTCAAGAAACATTTCTGAATATTATCGAAGTTGAAAACAGTTTAAAATTTTTGTGGAAAGTTGAAACTGTTATACATTTTTTCAGTATTCTTTGATGAATAAAAAGTTCAAATGAATATTTAGGAAAAACACTCCAGGATTTTTCTCCATATAGTGGACTTCACAACAGGTTGAAGGTCCAAATGTCAGTTTCAGTGCAGCTTCAAAGAGCTCTACATGATCCCAGACGAGGAATAAGAGTCTTATCTAGCGAAACGATCGTCCATTTTCTAAAAAGATTAAAATGATATACTTTTTAACCACAAATGCTCGTCTTACACTGCTCTGCAATGCCCCATGCATTACATAATCACGTTGAAAAGGTCACACGTGATGTATGTGGAAGTACCGCGGTAGGGCGAAAAACCCCATCTCATTTTCTCCTCCAACTTCAAAACTGTCCGACATTGTTGTATTTCCTTTTTTTGTAAAGGCCGTTTGACTTAAAGTCTTTGCACGTTTGCTTTGAAAACACTGGATCGGTACTTCCGCCTACATCATGTGTGACCTTTCCAATGTGATTATGTAATGCATGGTGCATCGCAATGAGCATTTGTGGTTAAAAAGTATATATATATATATATATATATATATATATATATATATATATATATATATATATATATATATATATATAAATTTTTTTTTTTTAGAAAATTACCAATTGTTTCACTAAATAAGACTCTTATTCCTCGTCTGGGATCATATAAAGTCCTTTGAAGCTGCACTGAAACTGTAATTTGGACCTTCAACCCGTTGAACCCCAGTGAAATCCACTATATGGAAAAAAATCCTGGAATGTTTTCCTCAAAGATCTTAAATTATTTTCGACTGAAGACAGAAAGACAGAAACATCTTGGATGACATGAGGGTGAGTAAATTATCAGGAAATTTTAATTCTGAAATGAACTAATCCTTTAATGAATCCTTGATGAATAAAAATTGTTATATATATATATATATATAATGTCTGAAACAAACGTCTGAGACAAAGCTGATACTTGGATAAAATATAACTGAGAACACCATGAAGTCTTATCTGTTTAGCCTACTATTTGGTTTGTTTGTTTTTAAGGTTTAAACAACTTACTGTGTGTTTAGTGAAACATATGCTATCCAAAAAACGTAAAAAAAAAACCTAAAAAAAAAAACGAATCAACCAATGCCTTAATTGAGTCATTATGGTAATGATAGTATGACCGTACACTGAAATGACACTACTGCTGTAATCCAAAAGAAATGAGACGTGAACAACGGCAACTATTTTAGTTCTATTACCATAATATGTGTGTGTGTGTGTGTGTGTGTGTGTGTGTGTGTGTGTGTGTGTGTGTGTGTGTGTGTGTGTGTGCCACTGTGACTGTAATGTCTTTCAGAAAAGAAGGTGGGTCTTTGCTGTTTTATTTTTGCTCTTGGATTGAGGTTAAACTGGTGTGTATCTGTGTGTGCAGGATCTCATTTTACCTCAGAGGAACAGGGAGGCTATTGATGACCTGCTCTGAAACACTCTCAGAAGTGAAGGTCTATTTAGGCAGAACTATTTGTGTGTGTGTGTGTGTGTGTGTGTGTGTGTGTGTGTGTGTGTGTGTGTGTGTGTGTGTGTGTGTGTGTGTGTGTGTGTGTGTGTGTGTTTATATGAGTGTATATGAGTACTTTCTCCTATTTCTGAAAAAAAAAATGGTGTGATGCTCTGAAGTCACACACACAGTGAAACTAAAGCAGCTGAAATTTTAACACTTGAACGTCGAAAGAACATTGAATGCATGTGGACAGAAAAAGACAGAAAGCTCCACCGAATCCACTTTGATCATGGACAAACAGACTCTTTGTAAAGGCTGAGAGTGATGTTCATCAGTAAGGCCATTGATATAAGTCTCTTCCACAAACACGGTTGAGATGGTTTGATCCGTGTGTGTAAACAGGAGTATCCCACCCATAATTAATGCACAGTCAGGAGGTCACATGCAGACGCACAAATGCAGTCTGTATGGACACGGCAAAGCCTTCCTGCTGCTACAGCACTTGGAGGTGAATCTTTTGACTCGAGCCAGTAAGGAATCACCAAGACATTCTCCAGCTGTAGAAGCTCTATGGATGGGCACTTGCGTGGCTGGCATTAAATGGAGCTGCCAGTGTGGAATAATCCAGAATGATCCTGAAGTTATCCACTGGCACTCTGCCTACATTCCCATTGCTTAACAGGGATTACTGCTCAATACCCAGCAACAGGTCGGCATGCACCTCACACGCTCACAGAGTCCACAAACACTGATATGAAGAGACGTACGGATACAAATACACACTGCCAAGGAGAAACACACACATTCACATACACTCCAGTCCCAACACCAGATATGAGGATGTTCTGAGATCTGCTATCTAAAGATACAGAACCAGCTTAATTGACTATAGATCAACTTTTGCTAGAGCCTTCACTAACACAAAATATCAGTGTATGGTTCCAGATTATACTATATGGTGCTTTTATGTAGGTGTATTCATTTTCTGACACGATTTATGGCAATGATGTTGTATATAAATATGGAAACCAATCAGTACCATGATATATATGAAAGCAGCGTGGTATTACCACCTGATACCATCACATTAAGGTGACACAAAGAGTGGAAACTCGTAGTTAATTAACAAATAATCAAATAATCAATTAATGAAGATAAAGGACAGAAAACAACAAGCCCCAATGGCGTCATCTAGCGGCCAGTAGAGGGACGTGCAGAGTCTCTCCTCACAATCAAATCCATAATTAGTGCTGGAGATGGGGTTTATATTGAAAACAAGCACACAGTCTCTTCACAGACGCCATTGAAGCAAACGAATTAAATCTGTATAGTTGTACGAACACATTTTTATACACTATAATAAAATACAGAGCGTTTATACGTTACCTGAACGCCCACCTGTGGAAACAGCGTGACTCCTCAAATATGAGATGTATTTATCAAAACTTCTTGTGTAAAAACATTAAAAATGTAATTTTATCAAAATTAGAAACAAGCTGATTTACATATCAAACTACGCGTCGTCCATTGTTGCACGTCCTTTACACGGCTGTCATGTTATCCGTAGTTTCCGCCAAAATAACAGTTACCACTACTTTAAAATGTGAATATATCATTATGAAATAAAAAAATATATTATATTAAATTATTATATTATATTATGGTCATTTTTGTAGGCAGTTTATTTCTCATTCGCATTCTGTGCAAAACGTTATGCAAATGAGCCCAGGCGCATTTTTCCCGCCCCTCGGTCACGTGACGCAAACATTGGAGCAAGATGGCGGCGCCTATACAGAGTCTGCTGAATGAAATCTGTGCATCAGAAGATCCTATCGAGGAGCTCAAGACCCTCCGGACGGCTGTTTTTTCGACGCCCGTGAGCGGTTTGAGGCAGGCGGTGTCTGGAGCTCGACTGGAGATCATATTCGGCCTTTTAAACACAAATGACAAGTGAGTGTTGATACTGCTGAGTCAACAGGCACAATAATACTACAGTCTGCACACTGATACTTGTATTAAGGAACAGATTTCAGCCGTTTTAAGTGAAATTTTCACATTATTTTAATGCCACAAAATTTGGAGCAATTTACTCTAAATCTACATTTGTTGAAATAAAATGTATCTAATCCATATATTGTTGCACACAGATTCAACCACTTTGTTTTGCATAAAAACACCAAACTGTGATAATCGAAAGCCTTTTTTTTTGTACTTTTGAAATAAGTTGCAAAAAGGAAAAGGGTAGAAAATGTCATGTAAAACTAAATTCGGACTGTTTTGGTTGCAGAGAGCAGATCGAGGTGTGTGTGGAAATCCTGAGTCGTTTTCTGCAGGCTTTAGAGCCCATCCAGCTGGCTCAGAACTACAAGACGGCGCTCCAGAGTGGATTGAGCCATCCTGATGACTCCGTCAAAGTGCTCACCCTCACACAGGTCAGTGGTACAGGTGTGCAATAGTTCCCACTCACTTTTTCAGCTGCCTTTTCCCATTCATTTTTTTCCCCATAGGTATTTTTAAATAAGCCATGAACCAAACTAACCAGCTATGATGTGAATCACAACATTACGACTTTGATTTAAAGCAAAAAAAGTGTTTGAAAATCAGACAGATATACAAAGGTACAAGCAGTGTTGTGTAAGTTACTCTAAAAAAGTAATTAGTTACTAGCTACTAATTACATCTTTAACAGTGTAATTAGATTACAGTACTAATTACTCTCTCTAAAAAGTATTGGATTGCTTATTACTACTATTACTTTCTATATCCCATATCAACTTTGATCAGTTGAACAATACAAGGATAGACATGAAACTGCACTTTGATTCTTTCAAATAAACAATATACAATTGCATAAATTATTCTTGAACTGGACAAAGTCTGTAAAGGGAGAAGGTTACATTAAAAACGCATAGAATGTTAAATCCGCATAAAATTGTTCTAAAGTCTATACAGTATTTAATGCAATTACATCAGAAGTAACTGTAACTGAAAAAATAAGAGAAATCCCTTACTTAAAGCAATTAAGTAACAGTAATTAGATTACTACTTAGTAATTAATTGCACCCAACACTTGGTACAAGACTTTATACTTAACGGCTTTAAAGCATTGCAAATGGCATGATCTGATTAAAAATGATGAAGAAATACAAAACTACTGATTTAAAGTTGGCGATTATATATGTGAATAAATTATATATTTTAAGTTTATTGCTAAATATGCATATATACACTACCATTCAAAAGTTTGGAAACATTACTATTTTTAATGTGTGTTTAATTTATTTGATCAAAAATACAGAAAAAACTGTAATATTGTAAAATATTATTACAATTTAAAATAATGGTTTTCTATTATAATATACTTTAAAATATAATTTATGTCTGTGATGCAAAGCTGAATTTTCAGCATCATTAAATCCAGTCTTCAGTGCCACATGTTCCTTCAGAAATCATTCTAATATGCTGATTTATGACAAATGTTGTGCTGCTTATTTTTATTTTTCATAACGTGATACTTTTTTTTTAGGATTCTTTGATGAATAAAAAGTTTAAAAAGAGCAGCATTTATTTAAATTAAATCTTTTGTAACAATATACACTACTGTTCAAACGTTTGGGGTCAGTATTTTTTTCTTTCTTTCTTTTTTTTTTGAAGAAATTAATACTTTTTTTTAGCACGGATGTGTTAAATTGATAAAAAGTGATTGTAAAGATTTATTTTGTTAGAAAATATTACTATTTTTAATAAATGCTGTTCTTTTTGACTATTTATTCATCAGTGAATCCTGAAAAAGTATCACAGTTTCCAAAGAAATATTAAGCAACACAACTGTTTCCAACTTTGATAATAACTGAGCATCAAATCATCATATTAGAATGATTTCTGAAGGATCATGTGACACTGAAGACTGGAGTAATGATGCTGAAAATTCAGCTTTGCATTACAGAAAAAATATATATTTTAAAGTATATTAAAACCATTATTTTAAATTGTGTTTTAAATAATATTTCACAATATTACTGTTTTTTCTGTATTTTTGCTCAAATAAATGCAGGCTTGATGAGCATAAGAGACTTCTTTCAAAAACATTAAAAATAGTAATGTTTCCAAACTTTTGAATGGTAGTGTATATATTTCTTTATACATTCAAATCTTTTGAGAGCATGTGGAGATTACATTTGCAGTGCTTCATGGGACTGGGCAGAGCTAAAGAGCTCTTTTGCCATGTTTTGCTTGTGGTGACTCTGATTGGTGGAATTTTCTGTACAGCATCATGGGTAATGTAGTTTTTCACCATGAATTCTGCTGTTAAACATGATTATTTTAAAGATAAGTTGAAATAATGCAGGCTGACAGTTTCAACAGAAGCAATTACCATCGATTAACAACCTCATAGCTCACAGTAAGACTGTCTTTAAAGGTTTATATAAGTTATTGTTAAAAATCAATTTCCCTATGGAGAAAATGAAGGGTGTTTTTACTTCCGGAACCTGACTGTGGCACTCCATTGGTGGAGATTTGTCTGCAAAATCATGGGTAATGTTGTTTTTCACTAAGAATTATACTATTAATCATGATTATTTAAAAAAAAAAAAAAATTATATTATATATATATATATATATATATATATATATATATATATATATATATATATATATATATATATATATATATAATGAGCCAATTCCCCTATGGAGTAAATGAATGGGATTTTTAGTGTTGCACTCTATAGAAGTTTACTCTAAATATGGCTGTGTCTGTGTCCACAGATCGGCCGTGTGGCTGCTCACGCTGATGGAGTGACCCAGATGCTGAACAGCACAGAAATCCTGTGTGATGTGATTCAGTGCATCAGCGTTGAACGTATCGCTGTGGCCAAAGAGGTACAGAGACCCACACTGCAATGCAACAACACTATTTTCCTGCATGACTTATATTGAAGCGAGTTTTTGTCCTTTTATTTGTTTTTTGTCAGGCGATAGCTGCCCTTAGTAAACTCAGCAACACGAAGGCGGGGCTTGATGCTTTGTTCCGCTCTGATTTGCTGAACAAGCTCAAGGATGTAATGCTCACCAATGACATCATCAGATACAGAGTTTATGAGGTGCGTGATAATCGACGGATGAAAGAAGTGAATTTCATCAGAGATTTGATCTTAATTGTGTGTGTGTGTGTGTCCAGTTGATAGTGGAGGTGTCCTCGGTGTCTCCAGTGTCTCTGGGTTACTGCGCCAACAGCAGTTTAATCTCACAGCTGCTGGAAGAATTGACCGGAGATGATATTTTGGTCAGGTAATGATCTGTCACACACACAATGCAATACAATATAAGACACATTTATTCCTGCAGAGATAAACTTTCTCAGCCTCTTCTTTCCAGAGCAACTGCTATAGAGATGGTGACCAGTCTGGCTCAGAGTCAGCATGGCCGTCAGTATCTGGCACAGCAGGGCATCATGGATAAAATCTCCAACATGATAATCGCCGCAGAATCTGACGCCTTCTCAAGCCTTTATCTTCCAGGTGTGTGCGTGAATGTGATTTTTTGATTCAGACAGCCGTGAAAAACCTGAGGGAATATGAGGGAAATTTCATTTCATTTCCAGGTCTAGAAATCTTCAGAAGCTATGGAAAAGTCATGAATTGTTGAATATAAATTCAGATTGCTGAAAATGTAACAATGATTTTATTTATTTATTTGTTTGTTTATAAATCCTTATACTGTAATCATTGGAAATATCGTGGAAAATGATCAGTATAAATTGTTTATGTTAATGTTAATATTATTATTATTATTATTATTAATATTGTTTTAGTTGTTGCTGTTATTAATCTTTTGTATTTTTAGATCCTTAGTTCCAGTAAAAAATGTTGAATATAAATGTTATAAATCCTAAAAAATGTCAATATTATTATTATGCTGTATATTTTAAATAATATTATATATTTTATTATATATTTTTGGACCTATGTAGAAAAAAAAAAAAGAATATTTACATTTTCAGCATTTTAAATATAGACAATTTATTAAACAATATTAAACAATTATAATAATCAATTTACATAACTTTTTCAATAATATAATGATTTATAACTTATAATAATAATTATTTACATTTTTAGCTATTTGAATATAAACTATTTATATTCAACAATTTTCATGACATTTTCAATGATTTCTGCACAAGGATTCTAAGTTTAATCATTGAAAATGTATTAATAATAATAGTTATAATAATAAAACTAGAAGTAAATATTTTTTAATATGTTTTATTATTATAATTATTGTTGTTGTTGTTATTTTAGGGCTGGTGAAGTTCTTTGGCAGTCTGGCGATCGTGGATAGCCCTCAGCAGGTCTGCGAGAAGTACCCTGTATTCCTTGAGGTGGTCTTCTCCATGGCGATGAACCTTGACCCCACACTGACTCCTGTTGCCCTGGATACGCTCGGAGTGCTTGGCGGTACCGTGGAGGGTAAACAGGTCCTGCATAAAACAGGTAACTGTTTGTGAACACACACACAGAATAGGCCATTCAGAGCGAGTCATGTTTGTTTCAGAGCTGCTTTCAATAGTTCAGTAAAGTTACAATAGTTACAACACACAATAGCTGAGTCCCAGTTCAGAGATCCTTCGAAGGACACGAACTTCAAAGGCCCTGTTTACACCCGGTATTAAGATGCGTTTTGATCAATCGGATCACAAGTGGATGATGCTAAATACAGGTGTAAACTGGTCTAAAATGTTTTGAGCTTGTCCACTTTTGACCACTTCCAGGGGTAGTCGAAAACGCATTTGACCGGATTGCTTTCATAGTATAAACACTCAAATGTGTTCAGACAGCCACAAAAGACCACCTATTCACCATCTACTGACTTAATGAGTAAACGTTATGGGAAGCGCGCTAGCCAGATGGGATTTAAACTTTGTCAGCTGAAGACCCAAGTTTGGTTTGAAGATGACAGCATAGACCCTCCCCTCGAAGAAATCAGGACAGAAGTGGACAAAAGAGACGGATTAAAACACCAGGTGGAAACGGGAATGTGTCTCCCTCATCTACATGTGATTTGATCGACCAAAACGCTTAATACCAGCTGGAAACAGGGCCTACTCTCATACGTAAGCAAAAGAGACATTAACTCTCAAATATTCTCAAAAGAATCGGAATCAAATCAAACTGAATCAGTGTCTGCTAAATGCATAAATGTAAATGAACCAAATCTAAAGCTTGTGAATCAGAATCTTACTGAATTGAATCTGCATTGATACCTTGACTTTTTTGACACTTTTGAAATATTTCTAACTCCGCTGTCTATCACAGGTGAGAAGTTCACGTCGGTGTTGAAGAGAATCAGTAAAGCGGCCTCTGATGGAGCCACTGAACTCAGAGTCCGATGTTTGGAGGCTCTGGCGCAGCTGCTCACGTTACCTGTAAGTGTGTGTGGGTGGATCTTCAAATGCTCCTTTGAAGCTTTTTGGTCTGAAATATTTGTGGTTTGTGTAGGCGGAGCAGCAGACGGACGACCTGTTACTGTTGACCGAGTCGTGGTTTAACTGTCTGAGCTCTCAGCCCATGGCGATGTTGCGGAACATAAGCACGCAGCCCTTCCCAGAGCTCCACTGCAGCGCACTACGAATCTTCACTGTAAGAGACACAGAAGTTGTGTTCCAAATGTCGCACTATACACTGCGTAATCAACTGTATAGTGTATACATTTTAAAATGTTATTTTGTCATTCATCATCTGACTCTGATGCCCCTCCCCCTCCGCTACATCATTAAAGCCGTGACAGTTGAGTGCATGAATTCCACACTTACTTCATTTCTTTGGTTAATTAAAGTGCATCATCTGGGTTTTTAAAGGTGCCCTAGAATCAAAAATTGAATTTACCTTGGCATAGTTGAATAACAAGAGTTCAGTACATGGAAATGACATACAGTGAGTCTCAAACACCATTGTTTCCTCCTTATGTAAATCTCATTTGTTTAAAAGACTTCCGAAGAACAGGTGAAACTCAACACCGACTGTTACGTAACAGTCGGGATCATTAATATGTACGCCCCCAATATTTGCATATGCCAGCTCATGTTCAAGGCATTAGACAAGGGCAGCCAGTATTAACGTCTGGATCTGTGCACAGCTGAATCATCAGACTAGGTAAGCAAGCAAGAACAATAGCGAAAAATGGCAGATGGAGCAATAATAACTGACATGATCCATGATATCATGATATTTTTAGTGATATTTGTGAATTTTCTTTCTAAATGTTTCATTAGCATGTTGCTAATGTACTGTTAAATGTGGTTAAAGTTACCATCGTTTCTTACTGTATTCACGGAGACAAGAGCCGTCGCTATTTTCATTTTTAAACACTTGCAGTCTGTATAATTCATAAACACAACTTCATTCTTTATAAATCTCTCCAACAGTGTGTAATGTTAGCCGTTAGCCACGGAGCATAGCTTCAAACTCATTCAGAATCAAATGTAAACATCCAAATAAATACTGTACTCACATGATCCGATCCATGCATGCAGCATGCATAATGAACATCTTGTAAAGATCCGTTTGAAGGTTATATTAGCTGTGTGAACTTTTTTTATGCACTATATATAGAGTCGAGAGCTCGGGGGCAGGGAGCACGAGATTTAAAGGGGCCGCAGCCTGAATCGGTGCATAGTTAATGATGCCCCAAAATAGGCAGTTAAAAAAATTAATTTAAAAAAATCTATGGGGTATTTTGAGCTGAAACTTCAGACACATTCAGGGGACACCTTAGACTTATATTACATCTTGTGAAAGAACGTTCTAGGGCACCTTTAAGTGAACTTTTTTTTTTTTTTTTTACCATTTTCAGTGTGAACACACAACTTGCACTATTTATACTACAAAATGGCATAGAATAATGCATAAATTGGGAATTGGGATGATGTAGAGTGTGTGCTGCACAGACCAATCAGTGATTGACTCGAAGCACTGCATGCTGGTTTGAAATTTCCATTGACGCCACATCATTGTGGTGTATGCCATCAAACAGGGTCCATCAAAAAGTCTTAAATTCAGTTTTATCAAATTTAAGATCATAAAAAGGTCTTAAAGGGCACCTATTATGCCCCTTTTCACAAGATGTAATATAAGTCTCTGGTGTCTCCAGAATGTGTCTGTGAAGTTTCAGCTCAAAATACCCCACAGATAATTTATTATAGCTTGTCAAATTTGCCCCTATTTGGGTGTGAGCAAAAACACGCCGTTTGTGTGTGTGTCCCTTTAAATGCAAATGAGCTGCTGCTCCCGGCCCCCTTTCCAGAAGAGGGCGGAGCTTTAACAGCTCAACAACAACAAAGCTGGAGAATCTCATGCAGCCAAAATGAGGATTGTCAGTAACGGTGTTCAGCCTTACATTGTTCAAACCGGAGTCGGACACTGATGGAGAGACTCAGGAAGAAGTTACAACTTTTAGAATGAAACTGGACGTTTCTGAATGGTTAGTGGATAAATTTATGTAGTTGCTGTGGAGTTGATTCAACTCATCCACTAGCATGTGTCGTCATGTTAATCTTTTGTGCAAATCCAGCGTTGAATTGACCCTCGTTTGTGAAGCAGTCCGGCGTAAAATGACGGCATGACAACAACACTCTACTACAACAACTCTTCCTCTTCTCTAAAGCAGCCCAACATGGCCCCGCCCCCTTTATTGTGTGTTCTCAGGGGCGGGGTTTATGCACATTTTGGGGTTTGTGATGTCACCTAACAGCTTGTTGTAGTCCCTACCATCCGTTTGTTGTAGTCCTTAAGTGATTTCTGTAAAAGAAAATATCTCTCTTTGCATTGAACTTTGAGCATCGTAACTTTGCAGATGTTTTATATGTTCAAACAGCAACATTACACACTAACCAGTTAAAAAAGTGAAATCATAATCAAGGACCCCTTTAAATATCTAATAAAAGTCTAATAAAAGGTATAATAAAAGTCTTAACTCTAGGGTGGGCAATTTTGGAGAGGCTAGCAATAGCAAACTGGCTTTGAGAGCTCTCCAAAACACATGAACGCACACAGCCAGAGCAGAGTCTGCAAAGCGTCACAAGAGATGGCATTTCATTACCTCATGTCTCGAAGCACATAACATTACAATAAAAATGAACGTAAACAACTTAAAGAGCACTGACAGCTGCATTTGTGTATGTATGGTAATCTCTTAAAATGCAAGCTTAAGTTGTTTTCTCCACTGTTTTGTGTTCAGGCCATTGGCTGTCAGCCGTGGGGTCAGCAGCTGATGATGGACACTCCTGGATTCCTGGAGTGGGTGATGGATCGCTCCGTGGGGACGGGAAAAGAAGCCAAGGATTGTAAGTTTGAGCTGGTGGGGGCGTTGTTGAGCTCCTCAAGCGCTCAGGAGATCTTTGGAGCACACAATTACTTAAAGCTAAAAACCTACCTGAACGAGGGACCCTATTACATCAATGCTGTGTCTTCAGTCACCACAGAGGGAGCCGACTGAAAGAGACACACACACATTTTTCTAATGTCAAAGGTTTGTTTTTCTATTGAGATATTAAATGTGACCAAAAGCTCTTTAAGCTGCTGCTTCTCAAGCAGTTTGAGTTTATAGCACTTAACACAAACACACACACAGCTGTTCAACTGTTTATACTTCCAGATGTTGAATTTGGTTTGGTTTGTATCTTGTTGTGCCAATAAAAATTACATTTGAGTGGTTTATCGCTGGTGTTTTGTTCATATATATACACACTAGCTTTGTATACTATTATTGAGCAAGGATGCATTAAATGAAGTGAAAGTAAAACCATTTTGAATGTTACAAAAGATTAATAAGATGTTTCTTGAGCAGCAAATCAACATATTAGAATGATTTCTGAAGGATCATGTGACACTGAAGACTGGAGTAATGATGCTGAAAATTCAGCTTTGATCACAGGAATAAATTACATTTTTAAACATGTTCAAATAGAAAACGGGTATTTAAAATTGTAATAATATTACTGTATTTTTTATCAAATTAATGTAACCTTGTTGAGCAGAAAAGACTTAAACATAAAAAAAGAAAATCAAAATTGAAGCAGTGTATTCAGGGTTGAGTTTTACTGGACAAACCTTGTTGCACACACATGCACAGCCTCACAGAGGTAAATGTAGAAAATAATAACATTAAAAATACAAACAAAAAAGTATTCCTTCACACATCCATAAAATCATACAAACTCTTTAGAGGCACATTGGTGACATGTACAGGGAAGTGGCACTCTGGAAGATGGGAGAGAGACTGGGATGTTCCATTTCAAATGTTTCCAAAGTTTTACCAATGATTTGAGAAGAGCTGAGGGTGAATCTCAAGCAGACTGGGTGATCATGAAAACAAAATCCTGCTATTTCCTATAACAATCTGAGCAATGCATATGGTCCGAATGCAGAGTGTATTTGATTGGCCAGTTAAAAGTGAAGGTGTAAATACAGTTACTCATTCAACACTCCTTCATTCACCTGCTCAAACTGTTCCTGAGACAACAATAAAAAAATCAGCTGCCATTAAGTGGGAAAAATATCAGTATTACCTGACACACTCTATCTCAAAAGGATATTTCACCCAAAAATGAAAATTCTGTCACTTCAGTAGTTCCAAACCTGTATGAATTTCTTTGTTCTGCTGTACACAAAGGATGATATTTGGAAGAATGTGTGGAACCAAACAGATCTCACCCCCCATTTACTACCATAGTAGGAAAAATAAATACTATGCTAGTAAATGGGGGGGTGAGATCTGCTTGGTTCCACACATTCTTCCAAATATCATCCTTTGTGTTCAGCAGAACAAAGAAATTCATACAGGTTTGGAACCACTTGAGGGGAAGTAAATGATGGAGGATTGTTGATATGAGAATTTCTTGTAATGAATAATCACTACTAATACTGATTTAATCATTGACTGGTTGATTAAATGTCACTCAATACTTTGGATAGATCACACGCTTTATCCTCCCGTCTGCTTTGTTCTTGTCCAGCCATTTCCCACAAATGAATATCGTTGTCACACCATTGGCCGTGTTTGTAATCTCTATCCTGCTCAGAAGCCAACCAGGACTGAGTCCGGAGTTATCGTGTTCCACACGCACTCGGAGCAGGTCGCCCATGTCCAGCAGTTCTAGAATAAACCGGTTTGTCTGGCCGCGCTCAAACAGGTTCCGGAACTTCTGGCAGAGCTGCCTCCGGCCGGAGTCGCCGTTGGAGCCGAAGATGGTGATGAAGACGTTGGCGTCGGTGCCCGCACCCTTCTCGTCGCCTGTGATAACGATGGCCTCGTATTTTACAGGTACGAGGCTTTGGGCCTTGCTGGTGAAGCTCTCAATGAATTTGCTGCACTCGAATGTCTGGAACTCATCTCGTTTTGAGGAAAGAGGGATGGCGGCGTCACATCGGAAGATATACCTGAGTGAAAATGGACAGGATGGGGATGGTAAAGAGCATGCATTTATAAGCCAATAACTCAGTCCTGAGGTTTAAATCATAATTTAACACTAATCTTAAAATCAGTGGTCACTCACTTATTGCCTAGCTCCTTCTCTGTGACAACAACCTTCTCCACCCACCAGGAGGCTTCAACTTTGACCTTCTTGCCGTCTTTAGGGATGTGTCCCAGACAGATACTAGCGATGTCTCCCAACTCCTTGGAGGAGAACTCAAAGCGGTCTGTACAGCCTCTGAAATCACACATAAAAAATAATAGCAACTGAGCAACATATGTGCAAGAAAGAATCATGGACGCACTCCATTCTGAGGGGGAGAAGGGTAATTTGAACAAAATAAAAATTTAAAGCATTTAAAGGGATTTAAAGGAAGAAAGAAAAACAGTTTTGTAAAGTAATACATTTCTGTCATGACAACCCTCAGAGTGTTTGGCATGGTAATGGATATGACAGTGTGGATCTGTTTGGTCTTGGTGGAATAGATATGCTACGCTGCTGCTGTTGCTGTTACTGTTGCTGCTGCTGTTATAGTTGCTGCTGTTGGTTATTGTGTCTATACAAGTGGAGCTGGGGAAGGTGGAGGGTTTTGAAAGTATGCTACAGCTGCTACAGAAAATGCTGACCAAGTATTGAGCAGTGAGTTCATTGGCTACTGATATAGCATGGACCAGTCTGCTGTGCCCTATAGAGAATGATGTGATTGCAAGCAGACTGAGTTAAGGACCTATGAGCCTGTGCTATCTAGAGTTTCTTGACAGTACTTTGTATTTCAAATCTTTGGTAATAATATAAAAAAAAATGCAAACATTCACTCTTAATCAAATTTATAATTTGCAAAAAAGGCCTCTGTTAATATTTCTTGTCTCATCACATTCAGTTAGAATTTATAAGTCTGGAATTGAAGATATATTTTCAATTCAAAATGGCAAAAGTCGAGTAGATTGTATCAGAGATGGAAGCAGCCTAAAAATATATACTTTTTAAACTTTTTGTCATAACACAGACAGCAATACAGTGCAGTAGAACAGCATCAAGAATATCAAATATTGAGTCGCTCAATGTGTTTTTATGGGCTACTGCATTAAAGTGTTACACAACAATATAATTCATTGTCTTTTTATTCAAAAGTAAAATCTCCCTCCACTACAAAAATCTTACTTAAAGGTGATGTCATGCGTTTTTAGGACAAAACTTTTTTTGTCACATACAGCAAACATCTCCTCACTATCCGCTAGCTGCCTGTCCCCTGAACACACTGTAAAAAACATGCGGTCTCTGTAGTCGCCACAAGCTCCAAAAACGGCAACAAAAACAAACTGATGCAGTCTGGACCACGAAACATAATAAACAGTGCTCTAGCCAATACGCAAGCTACTTCCATTTTAAATGCGCGTTCATGATTGTTTCAGGAAGCACGGAGGGGAGGGGGAGGAGGAGGAGGAGGGAGGGTCTAGCTAGCCTCTGTTTTGTTTGACAACACTTCGAACGTCAACAGGAAGTTACTCCGCTCAGGATCGCTTAGAGCACCTTTAATGTGAATACTTAAAGGTGCCCTAGAACCAGTTTTTACAAGATGTAATATAAGTCTAAGGTGTCCCCTGAATGTGTCTGTGAAGTTTCAGCTCAAAATACCCCATCGATTTTTTTTTATTCATTTTTTTAACTGCCTATTTTGGGGCATTATTAACTATGCACCGATTAAGCGTGTGCGGCCCCTTTAAATCGCGCGCTTCCTGCCCCCGGAGGTCCTTCGGAGGTCTTTTAAACAAATGAGATTTACACAAGAAGGAGGAAACAACGGTGTTTGAGACTCACTGTGTGTCATACACTCTTGTTATTCAACTATGCCAAGGTAAATTCAATTTTTGATTCTAGGGCACCTTTAACATCATCTGAACATAACATGTCATTCTTATTTTAACCATTACATTCCAGAAGGCAGTAATATAAAATAATCAAAAAAGCAAACATAGTGGCTTATAATCACACAAATAGAATAGCTTATAATTGCAGAGCTGTAGTTTTAACAGCCATCCCCATATGTATCACTACTCTTTCCCTGTCTATAACTGGAATCATCTCCACCAATATTCTGTTTATTCTGATTTTGTAATTCTGACCTTTGTGTGGTAAATTTTCATCCCTTTCACCTCTCAATCACTACTTGTTCTTGTATATAAGATACAAAAATAAACAATTAATAAAAAAAATCCCAAAGTGGTGATTTGGGGCCCCCTGGTGGGCATATATTCCTGGCATAAAGTACTTTGCACCCCCCATAACAGCATAATGTGTACACCTACCGTAAAAAACGCTTCTTCTTAGTCGAGTTCTCCAACACAAACTCTTTGGAACGTCCCTTCTTCCCTTCTAGAACAATCCAGGCGTTCTCTTTGGTTTCAGCATCATCTGTATCTGCTGTCGTGACCAGAATCTCATATTCTGTACGAGACAGAAGGCAAAACACATGGTGGAGTTTGGGGTTGGTAAGAAAATCAAAAATACAGTAAAAACAGTAATAGTGTGAAATATTACTACAATTTAAAGTAACTTTTTGAATATGTTTAATAATAATGAAATAATGTAATTTGACTTATGTCATCAAGCCCATTTATTTCCCTGTTTACTATCTAGTAAATGTCACATTATGGAAGTAAAACTGATTACAAATGGGCCAGTTGATCAAAACTGATCAAACTGAATTCTGTCAAGCTACGTTTGTATGGAGATAAATATAAGAATGTGTCTGTCTCACTGGTTTTTTCATCAAAATCCACAGCATCATTGTTGGCACATGCCAGCTCTCTCATTATCTGTCCATCATCCTCGTTCTTGGCAAGCCAGCGGTCACACTGGAAACGAAACTTCTTCCCCATGATGTCATCATGCACATCCACATACTCCAGGTGCCAACCAGGAGCCAGACCTGTCAACACAAACACACACTTGTTTTGAGCATATTAACGTATAAAGGTTTTATGTCAGAGTTTAAGTGGCTAATTTGCTCATCACTAATTTCATTGGCTCAGTAGTGTTATGCTGAGCGCTCTGATTGGCTCACCTGAGTTGTCGTGCCAAATGCGCACTTTCGAGAGCTCGCCCAAGCTGAGGATGTCTTGGAAACGGAATGTGTCCATCTGTTTGCGTTCAAACTTGTTGGTGTTGTTGCTTTCTTTCAAAGCTAGTGTTCCAGTGTCACCATTCTCACCGAAAATAATCATCCACACATTAGCATCGGTTCCAGCCGCTAAAAAAAACAACCAACGATAGGTTACAGTCTATCTGTGACTATAAAAACAACAAATCAAGCTTTTGACAGTATGAAAAGTCTTTCAGGGTGTGTTCACACTTGCAGTTTCCGGACCAAAAAGGAAATTATTCATATTTAGTCCTGGTTCACTTACTATTCACACTATCATTTTTAAGCTAAATATACAAAAAGCAGCTTCTAATGACATTTTGCAATGGAACTTACCTAACATCCATGGCAGCGTTTGGATGGCAGAGTTCACACTTATTCAAATGAACCGAGCAATCGCACCTGAGTTCGTTTTAATTGAACCAAACCTGCCAAGTGTGAACAAACCCTCAAAACAGTTGAAGACAGTTATGAGGACTTGTGTACCAGTTGCATCGCTGGTCTTCACAGAGACCGTGTAGATGGTGAGCTCCACCATTTCCTCGTCATTTATCATGGCAGGCATTTCACATATGAGGGTTCGCTTGGGGCCGTATGAGCGAGACAGCCATTCCTCGTACGTAAATAATGCCACTTCATCCGTTTGCAGGTTATGCAGTTCAATCTGCATAGATATGCACATTAATACACTCAAAGGCTTTGGAAGGTACAGTATACTGTATGCATCTTTCTCTTACAAACCTTATCCAGGAACCAGTCAGGTCTGCTTCCAGAACCATCTATACGCACTCTCATCTTTCTCAAAGGAGCGATATCCTCAATCTCCAGATTGAATGTGTCCTTCTGCCCTCGTTCAAACCTGCACACATACACAAACATATTAAACATTAATTAGACAATTAGACAATTTAAACGTAATATATGTATAACAATCATTTTTAAGAAACTGTGGTGACCTATTTGCTAATAGTACATTCTAATTTCCTTCTTTTTTCTTAAATATTAAAATAATTTCAACTCAATTCAATATTTTTGCTAAATAAAATGCATAAAACATATTTATCTTGCAGTATTGACCAGATGATTGTATACTATCCCTTGTGTTTCTTTGTTTGCATGTACATACGTACCTGTCCTCTAATTTTGGCAGCAGCATTTCCTCTGACGTGCCGTAGACTCCAAACACAGTCATATAGATCTGTGTGTCCGTACCGGCATGCTGGACATCTCCTGTTATCACGGTTGCCTCATAGATCACCTTGGAGAAAAAGACCTTTCATGAAGTACACTTTTATATATATATATATATATATATATATATATATAAATAAATTAATACTTAAATATTTTTATTTCAAATAAATGCTGTTCTTTTGAACTTTCTATTCATCAAAGAATCCTGAAAAAATATGTATCAAAGTTTTCACAAAAATATTTAGCATCACAACTGTTTTCAACATTGATAATCAGAAATGTTTCTTGAGCAGCAAATCAGCATATAAGAATGATTTCTGAAGGATCATGTGACACTGAAGACTGGAGTAATGATGCTGAAACTCTTTGAACGCTTTGATTACAGGAATAAATTACATTTTACAATATATTCAAATAGAAGACTATGGAAGCTTGTTTCCGCTACTAAATAAAAAATAAAAAAAGGTAATTGCGACTTCATCTTTATCTTTTTTCTCAGAATTGCAAGATTTAAACTCACAATTGTGAGTTATAAAGTCAGAATTGCGTGATATAAAGTCAGAATTGTGAGTTAAAAACTCAATTGTGAGAAAAAAGTTTATATCTCGCAATTCTGAGAAAAAACGTCAGTCTTTTTTCCCCTCACAAATGGACATAACACGCAATTGCTAGTTCATATTACACAATTCTGAGAAAAAACTAAGAATTGCGAGAAAAAATGTCAGATTCTGACTTGTTTCTCAGAATTGCAAGTTTATATTAGGCAATTCTGACTTCATATCACACAATTCTGACTTTTGTGAGTTTATATCTTGCAATTCTGAGAAAAAAGTAAGAATTGTGAGATATAAACTTGCAATTGCGAGAAAAAAAGTCACAATTTCAGTGGCATGAAAAAGTATGTGAACCCCTTGCAGAATCTGTGAAAATGAGAATTATTTTAATAAAATAAGAGGGATAATAAAAAAATGCATGTTATTTTTTCTTTAGTACTGTCCTGAGTAAGATATTTTACATAAAAGATGTTTGCATTTAGTTCACAAGACAAAACAATAGCTGAATTCATTAAAATAACCCCATTCATAAGTATGTGAAGCATTGATTCTCAATACTGTGTGTGGTTACCTGATGATCCACGACTGTTTTTGTGTTTTGTGATGGTTGTTCATGAGTCTCTTGTTTGTCCTGAGCAGTTAAACTGAGCTCTGTTCTTCAGAAAATTCCTCCAGCTCCTGCAGATTCATCAGTTTTCAAGCATTTTTGCATATTTGAACCCTTTCCAGCAGTGACTGAGTGATTTTGAGATTCATCTTTTCACACTGAGGACAATTGAGGGATTCAAACTATTAAAAAAGGTTCAAACATTCACTGATGCTCCAGAAGAAAACACGATGCATTAAGAGCCGAGGGGTGAAAACTTTTGAATTCAAATATCAAGGTAAATTGTACTTAATTTTTCTGCCGGGAAACATGCAGGTATCTTCTGTTTCTTCCAAAGGGCAGTACTAAATGAAAAACAATGATATTTAAACAAAATAAGAAAAATTGTGACATCTTCATCCTGTTCAAAAGTTTTCACCCCTCGGCTCTTGATGCATCGTGTTTCCTTCTGGAGCATCAGTGAATGTTTGAACCTTTTTTAATAGTTGAGTTTGAATCCCTCAATTGTCCTCAGTGTGAAAAGACGGATCTCAAAATCACTCAGTCACTGCTGGAAAGGGTTCAAATGTGCAAAAATGCTTGAAAACTGATGAATCTGCAGGACCTGGAGGAATTTTCTGAAGAACAGAGCTCAGTTTAACTGCTCAGGACAAACAAGAGACTCATGAACAACCATCACAAAACATAAAAACAGTCGTGGATCATCAGGTAACCACACACAGTATTGAGAATCAATGGTTCACATACTTATGAATGGGGTTATTTTAATAAATTCAGCTATTGTTTTGTCTTGTGAACTAAATGCAAACATCTTTTATGTAAAATATCTTACTCAGGACAGTACTAAACAAAAAATAACATGCATTTTTTTATTATCCCTCTTATTTTATTAAAATAATTCTCATTTTCACAGATTCTGCAAGGGGTTCACATACTTTTTCATGCATTTGTTATTTTTTATTTCATGGCGGAAACAAACACTATTAATGTTTTAACTGTTTTGATCAAATATATGCAGCCTTGATAAGCATAACATTAAAAAATCTTACCTACCCATAAAACTTTGGAACAGGAGTGTAGGCTATACTTTAATCACCTTACATGAGCTATTGAAATGAAATGGTGTACCTTCTGAGAGATGTTGACAGTTTCTGCATCCTGCACGTTTAGGAAACGGGTGGTGAGTCCGTCTCCTCTGTCTTTGGCCAACCAGCATTTACAGCGGAACACGTACCGCACTGCTTTAGTCGGCACCTCGACGGACAACTCATCCACTAACCAGCAGCTCTCTGGGGTCGCCCCATCGTGACCCAACTACACACAACACAAACCACCAACATCTACAGTTTCTATACATACTGTACAACGAGCTTATGGAATACAAAACTGCAGAATCTGTGTGTGTGTGTGTGTTTGTGACATATCAGGACACAAATTTGTACAATAACATAGGTATTGCAAGGAGAGAGTGACTTATGAGGATATTACCCCATGTCCCATTTTTCAAAAGGCCTACAGAATGAGTTTTTTTGAGAAAGTAAAAATGTGGACAATTTTCTGTGGTTTAGGTGTAGAGTTGGTGTAGGGCGATAGAGAATACGGTTTGTACAGTATAAAAACCATTATGCCTGTAGAATGTCCCCACAATTCACAAAAACAAAATTGTGTGTGTGTGTGTTAGTGCTGTAGTACTCGAGTCCGGACTCGAGACGTTTTTTCTGTTGTCTCGGACTCGTCTCGGACTCGTTGGTATTTGCACTCGGACTTGTCTCGGACTTGGTCATTGGTCTTGCCAAAAGTTTTAGTTGGTCTCGACCGAGTCCAGCAGGTCAGTCTCACTTCTTACCGATTCCGAGCCGATCTTTTTTGTTACCAGCGGCACAGGCAATAACGTCAGCTGCGAGTTCTCGCTCTCTTCTCTCACGGTGAAGTGACACACACTCGCGCGGGCGCCTCCTCTCTCTCGTCTCAAGCCTTGTTTACACTGCACGCGTCTGCGGTGCGTTATGGCTCCGGCAAGGTTCTGTTCCGTCCTCTGAGCGCTGTCAACTCACACCAGAAGCATTTCAGAAGCGATGCGGCTGGATTCGCGAGACCACTAAATTTGCCTGTCTGACGTTGTTTTCGTTGAGTTTTCATGTTTTTAATGGATAAATTGTTATATTTTGTGCAGTTTTCATCATCGATGTGGCTCGGGAGCGAATAAGCCACGCTCAGTCTCAAACAGAGACAGAAGTCAAACAGAGTCACAATTACCAAAATTAGTGGCTTACTGCGCTTAAAAGATCAAATACATACAAAATTATGTCAAAATGCTCGTCTTGGCAATTATTCAGATAAACACAGTCAGTTTTGGATCGTTAATTAGCTAAGAAAGAGAACGCATGTTGTGTCCGTTCATAAACTCTTAAAGGGACAGCAGTCCAATATTCCTGCTGCTGTCTGTCATGTTATTTAAAGAACAAAAGACAAAGAAAATCACTTTCTGCTCTTGACTGAATACGTTTTTAACTTTAATGGTAAGAATAAATCTGTATTTCATATTTACAATAAAAAATACAGAAATTAAGGTAACCAACATGGATGTGTTATTTTACATTTGATTACTTTAATTTATGTAGTATTTCTTATCTAAATAAAAACCTACTTAACCTGAAAAACTTAGTTTCATAGCTCTCTATTCTATTGCATTTATTTGCTGTTTGGAATTTTTTTTATTTGTTCTTATTTTATGACTGAGTTTTACTTTTTTTCTAGTTCAAACGAAAGCCACAGCAGAACTGAGACTCATATCGATGTTTTGTGAACGAATCCGTTGCTGTGTAAAAACCATGAGAGTCAATGATTCAATTACCCTTTCAAAAATACATCCACTTGCTTCGCTACTGAATGAATGAATGAATGAATGACTCGATGACTCACTCATTAAGACAGTGACTTACCGCCACCTACTGGCGGTTTTAGTTCAATATTTAAAAGTATCACTAGTTTTAACATCATTGCTTATTTCTCTTTTGGACATTTTTAATTTAAAACATTTATTTTATAAAGGTATTTATAGAGATAAAAAAAGCACTTTAATGCACAATCAGTTTAAAGGGGAAAATATTGTCCCTTAATGGAAAAGGTGTGACTGCAGCAGTCTAAGTGGAAGAAAGGGGGTATGCAGAAGAATGTTAAATGCCTCAGGGTGTACGCGACTGTAAAATGTTTGGGAACCACAGTTGTAGAGAATTTAAAAACAAGTAATAATGCAAAAAATAATAATGCAAAATTATTATTTTAGAATCTAAGATATGCTGTCTCTCGCATCACATAAATTATCAATAGTTATGTACGTGGTCTTGAAGAGGATTCTTTTTTTTCTGTCTCTGTCTTGACTGTCTCATTTGGACTCGGACTTGACTTGGACTCGAACCTTTTGGACTCGGACTTGACTTGGACTTGACTTGGACTCGACAAAGGTGGACTTGACTACAGCCCTAGTGTGTGTGTGTGTTTCCTCACTTGCACTGTCTTGATCTCGCCAACATCAGATCCATAACAGGTGAAGTAATCCAGGGATCCAGGCAGGAATGCGTTTTTCCCATCTAAGTCGAGCCAAAGGCGGTCTGTCCTCTTCTTCTTCTTCTTTCCTAAGATGATGACGTACACTCGGCTACTCGTCCCCGCATCCCGATCTGAACCCGTTATCACCGAAAAGTGGTAGGGAATCACTGTACGCACACACGCGCACACACACACACACACACACACACACACACACACACACACACACACACACACTTAATTTTTTTTCCTCATATTAAATTCAACTAGAAAAATAGTGGTTGGCTGCCAGGGCAATGCACTTTAAATTAAATTAAATTAAATTAAATTAAATTAAATTAAATTAAATTAAATTAAATTAAATTAAATTAAATTAAATTATGTAAAATTATTAAAGCATTTAATTCAACTAAAAAATGTAAAACAAAATATTAAAAATAATTTAACAGAATATCTAAATTGGTATGTTGAATAAAGAATAATAATAGAATATTTTAACATTTTGAAAGCTACAAAAATTAAGATTTTATATCTCAGATTCTGCTCTGTTCAAAGGGCAAAAAAATCAAATATACAATTCTCAAATTCATTTCACTCAAGTTGTTATGCTGATAATATAATTCGTAATGAAAATTGTAGATAAAAATATAAAAATAGAACAATTTTAACTGGTGGTCTCAGAATTTTGAAGCCCACTGTATGTTCTGGAGTGGGACTCTATAAGTTGTACATACGTGATCCTTCCTCTTCTTCATCTTCCTCTGAATGACGTTTCTTGTTTTTCTTGTTCATGTTGCTGTCGAGATTTGTCACTTTTTTAATTGGACAGAAGGCGGTCTCTCGCTCTCCCTCATACCCCTACATACACACACACAGAACATGTAGATGCACTCTGGACTAGTCTGTAAAGCAACATTGTTAACGCATGCATGCACGGGCGCACGCATGCACACATGCAGGCAGACCTTAACGTAGAACACCCTGTCGATCCGTTTGTCCTCCCTCTTTCTCGAGAGCCATCGCTCACACAAAAAGAGAAACACTTCCTCTGTGTCTTGGTCCAGCACTTCCACCTGGTCCAGGTACCAATCAGCACTCAGCATGCTGTTGTCATGGCGAACACGGATCTTGAACACCTGGCCCAGATCCACTGCCTCCAAAGTGAACGTATCCACCTGACCAATCAGAGCAGTTGTAGTCAGCAGCAATTTGAGGTCAGTACTTTTATTCAGCAATAATGCATTAAATTTAAAAACATTATTGAAAATATTACTGACCCCAAACGTTTGAATGGCAATTTTAAACGATGTCTTTGTTCATAAGTGTGTGTTACTTTACTGTTCTCACATGGATAATAAAACATGACACACTTTGAGGCTATTGCACATGTGAAATAGCTTCATAAAGATCCAAATTTTACCTAAAATTAAGAAGCATTAGGATGATATCCTCATAAAGATAGAAATACGTCTGTATTTGAGTGTGTCTCACCGATCCTCTCTCAAACTTGTTGCTGTTCTCAGACTTGCTTAGTTTGCGTTCTCCTGTGTCGCCCATGTCTCCATAGAGAGTGATGAACACGTTTGCATCAGTGCCAGCTCCATACACATCTCCTGTGGTTACTGTCACTGTATATGTGTGTACTGCAACACACACACATGCAAAAGCATTCCTGTAGCTCAAACAGTAGAGCATGGCACTAGCAACGCTAAGGTCGTGGGTTTCATTCACAGGGAATGCATGAATTAAAACATGTATAGTGTGACTTACTCTCCAGCGCGTCGTCCACCTCTGTCTCGATGACTTTGAGGGTGCCATCTCGTGATAGTTTCTCTACGATGATGTCAGACGGCACCAGCTCTCGAATCGTCTCGCCGTCCTCCTCCGAGCGAGCCAACCATCCCTCACATGGGAATATTGCCGTCTCAGAGCCCTGCATGAACACACACATTTTCTAGTCTTGGCATGTTGAATATTAGTCTTTGAAGTGTTTAATTAAATGTTAATGTTAAGGTTAAATGTTTATTTTTTTGCTTAAAATGTAACCCTACATACTATGGAAATAAAACCATGAAATAAAAATAAAAAAAAGTAATTGCGACTTTTAATCTCACAATTCTGATATTAAGTCACAATTGCGAGTTATAAAGTCAGAATTGCGTGATTTAAATTTGCAATTGCGAGAAAAAAGCCTATATAAAATATTATATCTCACAAATCTGACTTTATAACTCACAATTGCAGGTTTAAATCTCACAATTCTGACTTTTTCTCAAAATTGTGAAATATATACTCGCAATTGCGTGTAATAATGTCCAATTGTGAGGGGGAAAAGACACTTTTTTTCTCAGAATTGGAAGTTTATATCTCACAACTCTGAGAAAAAAAGTCAGAATTGCGAGTTTTAAAGTCCTATTTGCATGATATAAAGTCAGAATTTTGAGGTATAAACTCAAATATAAGATGCAATTGCGACTTTATAACATGCAATTCTGACTTTATAACAAGAAATTCTGACTTTATAACAAGAAATTCTGACTTTATATCTCACGATTCTGACTATAACTCACAATTCTGACTTTATATCTCGCAATTCTGACTTTATATCTCGCAATTCTGACTTTATATCTCGCAATTCTGACTTTATAACTCAATTCTGACTTTATATCTCGCAATTCTGACTTTATAACTCAATTCTGACTTTATATCTCGCAATTCTGACTTTATATCTCACGATTCTGACTATAACTCACAATTCTGACATTATATCTCGCAATTCTGACTTTATAACATGCAATTCTGACTTTATAACTCACAATTCTGACTTTATATCTCGCAATTCTGACTTTATATCTCGCAATTCTGACTTTATAACTAGGGATGTCCCGATCACGTTTTTTTGCCCTTGAGTCCGAGTCATTTGATTTTGAGTATCTACCGATACCGAGTCCCGATCCGATACTTCTGTAATACATAAAAAAGAATAAAGAAGAGCGAAAAAACAGATCCAGGATCCAGGAACAGTGCTTTTCAGGTTTTTCAGGTATCTAACAGTAATCAAATAGTAATCAAATATAAAATATCACTGCATATTATCTTTACTGTATAAAATAAATAATGATTAATCATTATTGAAGTTACAAAAACTATTCAGTCAAGAGCAGTGAGTGATTTCTTTGTTATTTGTTGTTTGATTTAACATTAAAAACAGGCAGCAGGAATAGTTTTTTTCCCCTTTAAGACATGCGCGATCCAGTACATATACTCTTACACATGCGCTGTCTTTCTCGACTAATATACGACTATAACCGACTATGTTTGCTAGGATACTCGCTAAGACGGGCATGTTGACATAATTTTTGTATGAATTTGTCCGCTGAAGCGCAAGACTTGAAAGAGAACTCACTATTTGCGCGCTGACTGAAATAAGCGTGTGCGCGCTTCGGATGAGCGCACACAAATCTTCTCGCAGCGCGCGAGCTCTCTTTCGCGTCTTGTTCTTGAAGGTTTAAATCAGTAAGGCTTAAATGAGTCAGTTTAAACCGGGTGTGTCTCATACGTCCTGAAAAGTGAAGCCGCGGGCTCTTTGATCGCCCCCTGGTGGCTGGATGCAGTACAAGTCATAAACCCGCCCTCTCAATGCAAACTAATGGCACTTGTCAAAATAACAAAAAATTAATTACACATACAATAAAATTTTCCGAAAGATGGTTTTGGTCATTTAAGGTAGTTGTTATCATGCTGATATATATTCAATAGTTCATTTTTGTGATCAGTTTGATTTTTGCAAGCAATTTCGTGCTATAGAAACGGGGCGTGTTGTCACGATTTATAGTTGATTGACAGCTTCTCTGAGGACTGTCGGAGCTTTGAGGGGAGATCGAAGATGAATAAATAACTATTATTTTTCGATTTCTGTGTTATTTCTCACTGACAAAAGTTGTTGTTCAGCATTAAACTGTCCTAACTGACCTACAGATCTGACGGATCACTGAGTTTTTTTCGGTCACGTTAAATGTGCTTTAATTTATAAGCTAAATGTTATTAGCCAAGATAACACGACTAATGTTAGCCATGATGGAAAAAGCAGGTGATCATAATCTGGCAGTTACTAATTATCTTTATGGGTATAAAATAATAATTATCAGGACAAAACTAATCCTACTCTAGTTAATTAAAGAGCACTGTCTAACATTGCAATCGATCTGCTGTAGAGTTAGTTCAACTTTACCGAGGTTTCAAAAATATTATTGCTCTAGAAACAGAATATTTTTTTACAAGTATAATTTTAATTTGTGTATAATTTATTTATTTAAAATACATCAATTACGATATGTTGTTTTGACCTAGTTATGAGTAATTTAGTTTAAAACTGAACAATGTGCATTAATAAACATTCAAATAAATGTAAATTCCTTATTGCCAGATGTAATTAAGCCATCGTTTAAGCCAAATGAAAAAGGGAGGAGGAAAAGAAAAATATTATAAACAATAGATAATAAAACAAATAGGTGATCTGATCTTGATGACGCAGACGTCTGGGCGGAAGTTTGATACCGCGACTCCGCCTCCGCGTTTCACTGACGAGTCTTTCTGCGCATGCCCAGGTTCCAACATGTCAACGCCCATCATCGTCAGTTTTACCTTCAGTTCATTACATAGACAGTAAAAGAAATGGACACAGCGACCCCATTGGAACTCAATTGAGTCAAGTGAAGCCCATTTTTAGCGATTTTTAGCACTTCCGTTTCTGACGCGCAGACTCACACTAAGCTTGATGACGTCCGCAACCTGTCTGACAGATGTAAATCTTCTAGTAGCTGTGCGTGCAAACTGCCATCGTTAATCTTGCAGAGACGGCGAGCTTGAGCGGGGAGTTCTTTGGCGTGAGTGAGCAGGAGTAAGTATTCTGATTAATTAGTTTGTATAGTATTTTAAAATGTAACGCCAGTAGGCTTCTCTCTTGACGTCTCCCCGATTGCATGCGAGCTTCTCCTCCTGTCTGTACGGTAACTTCTCTTCTGTGCGACAGAGAGTCGAGTGGTTATGACGCAATCGTTAGCTTATTTTTACAAAAACTGTTTCTACAGGGCCATAATGTAACATAGAAGGTAATGGAGCCCTTTATACGTTGTCGTGTATCTTTGGAAATAAATAATGGACAAATGGAGTCTTTAAACGCCTCAGATGTAAAGTTATTCACTGTCAAAGTGACACCAAAATGAATGGGAGTCAATGGGGATGCTAACGCAAGTGAAGTTCTGCTACAAGATGGCGGCACCCGGCCGACTTCAACTTCCGGTCGACTTCCTTGGGCACTGGTTCATTACTTTTTTTTTTTTTTTTTTTTTTTTTTTATTAATATGCCACAAAAGAAGATGTAACAAATACATAACAACAGGAACAATGACAAAAAAAAAATATCAGGTAACAGAGTGCCAGAGGAAAGGGGAAAAAAAAAAAAAAAAAAAAAAAAAAAATCATACAAGGTTAAACATTGAGAGCAATCTTTGACTTTTTAAAGATTTTTTGTTTTTTATGCCCATCAAAGACAAAACATAGGAATTATAGTCTACTAGAAAAATAGAGAGTAGCGGAGTTTTGCCCAAAAATTTACATTTGTGAATAAAAAATTTGCCAAGAATCATAAACAAATTAACAATGTATTGAATATGAGAGTCTGGATTTTGATAAATAAAAATAATACTAAAAGTGTTAATATCAATTTTGGCATTTGTTTTTTCTGAGAGATAGTTGCATAACTCAGTCCAAAAAGTTTTAACATAAATACATTCACAAAAAAGATGTACAATTGTCTCTTCCACGTCACAGAAAGTACATGTATCTTCTACATTATGGATATATTTATTGAGTATGCTATTACAGGGGTAACATCTATGTAATATTTTAAATGTAACTTCTTTAATCTTATTTGTTAACAAATATTTGTGTGGAAGAGACCAGACCAGACTCCAATTAATATTGTATAACGCCATCCACTTGAATGATGAAGCTGGAATGGATTTTCGGTTCATAAGATTACGAACAAAATGGTTATTGAATTTGTTATCAGTAATTAGAATTCCTTCAATTGAAATATAAGTGTTAAACAAAGAAATAGGATTACAGGTTTGCTCTCCCTTCAAGAGAGTTTTTATACCATTAGGAATGGCGTTAAATACAATATTATATTCATTTATCGAAACCCCAAAATCAAATTTTTTGGAGAATTCTGGAAAGGAATAAAACTGACCATTGTCATCCGTCAGCTGATTAACAATATATATGTTATTTAAATACCATCTCTCAAAAAATAATGATTTATTTCTGTAAATAATATTCTGATTGTTCCAAATAAAACAACGGTGAGGTGAAAAATTGTGTTTGTAAACCAGTAACCATGATAATAAAGCCTGTTGGTGAAATTTCGCTAATTTAATGGGTAGTTTACCAAGTGAAAAGGGGCACTGTAACAAAAAATCAATACCTCCAACTTTCTTAAAAACAAAATTAGGAAATACGTTCCATATAGAGTCTGTTTTTTTAACAAATCTTTTTAACCAATTTACTTTTAACACATGGTTAAATAGGGTAAAATCTACAACTCCAAGACCTCCATCACTAATTTTATTTTTTAGAACCTCCTTTTTAATTTTGTGTGATTTATTTTTCCATATGAAATTATATAATAATTTATCTAATGAGGAACATAATAACTTGGGACAATCCATTACAGAAAAGAGATATGAAACTCTTGATAGACCCTCTGCCTTTGATAATAAAACTCGACCAGTGATAGACAAATCTCTCGCCAACCAAGAATTGAATTTCTTTTTAATTATATCTTTAATAGGGTTTAAATTAATTTCTTTTTGGACCATATTTGAATTTAAGGATACTTTTACACCCAAATAATTAACTACTTCTTTAATTTGAATTCCACAGATCGCTTTTTTATCAATATTCTTTAAGGACAATATTTCACACTTTGAAATGTTTAGAGAGAGGCCAGAGACCTGAGAAAATTCTTGAATGGTCTTCAATGCTTTAGGAACTTCAGATTGATCTTTTAAGAAAATTGTGGTATCGTCTGCAAATTGGGAAATTTTTAATTCTTTTTCATGAATTCTAATACCTTTAATCACCTTATTCTGGTTGATCATTACATTTAAAATCTGGGTAACTATCAAAAAAAGAAAAGGTGATATGGGGCAGCCCTGTCTTATTCCTCTGTGAATAGGAAATTTTGGCGTTGTACCAGAAAAAAGTTTAACACAACTACTTCCTCTTAAATATAATGTTCTCACTGCATTGATAAAATAATTATTAAAATCAAAGAAATGTAATACACTGAAAATGAAGTTATGGCTAACTGTATCGAAGGCTTTTTGGAAGTCTAAAAACATAATTAGAGCAGGATCCATAACCAAATCACGATAATCAATCAGATCAAGAACTAACCTTACATTGTTTGATATGTAGCGTCCCTTCATAAACCCTGACTGGCATTCATCAATCAAATCCTCCAGGCCATATTTTAATCGTTTTGCCAAAACAGACGCCAAAATTTTATAGTCGTTATTTAATAATGTGATTGGGCGCCAGTTATCAATCAAAAGAGTGTCTTTGTGGGATTTTGGCACTAAAGTAATAACACCCTCTCTCATTGATGGAGGAAGGCATCCATTGACAAATGATTCTTCATACACTGCCAATAAGAATTTAGATAAAGGGTCACAAAAAGTTTTATATAGCTCCGAAGTCAGCCCATCACTCCCTGGAGACTTGTTATTTTTCAGATTTTTAATGCCTTCTTTAACTTCTTCTAATGATATATTTTTTGAACATATAGAATTAAAATCACTACTAACAGTTTTTATTGAAGTAATAGAATTTAAAATAGGAAAAGGGTCAATAACATTATAATCCGTTTCATACAATTTACCAAAAAATGCTGTTATATGCGATGAGATAAGAGTTGTATCCTCACAGACGACACCATCAATTTTCATTTTCCTTATTGCATTTGCCTCCACCCTTCTTTTCTCAAGATTAAAGAAATATTTACTGTTTTTTTCCCCCATTTCTAACCACTTTTTTCTCGATCTAATAAAGGCCCCCTTGGCTTTTTCTTCATATATTGTATTAAGTTTATTTTGGAGTTTATTCAAAGTGACCTTATCTTCAACAGTTAAAGTGGCTCTCTCCAGTAAATTATTAATTTCAGCTGAAATTTCAATTAAGTCTGCCCTTCTTTTACTAGCTATTTTTTTACCATAGGCCCTAACAGCACATCCAATTTCAAATTTCAAATGCTCCCATTTTTTACCAAACTCACCATTATTATTTGCAGAGATCCAATGATTTTGAATAAGTCGTTCTATAATGGATTTCAAGTCATCATAATTTAGCAAAGAATTATTGAGTTTCCAGTATCCTCCACTAATTCTATGATCTTTACGTCCAGATAATGCGATTTTAAGAGTAATAATTTTATGGTCAGTTAAAGCGGCAGGCAATATAGATGCATCTAAAATAAAAGGTTCTAAGTCTGAAGAAATCAACCAAAGGTCTATGCGTGACTGTAATGAAACATTTTTGTTGCTCCAAGTAAACTGTTTAGTTGAGGGGTTTTTTACCCTCCAGATATCAATCAAGTCAAGACTATAACTTAAACGTAAAAGATCACTGGATTCACTATTAGCTCTAGGAGGGAATCTATCCATTGAACCATTCATGACCAAATTAAAGTCACCACCAATTATTAATTTAGCGTTGGGGTTATGTCCCATGACAGACTTGACACACTCTTCAATTTCTCTTAATAATACAGTGTTTGCATCTTTTGAACAATACCCATAAACATTAACAATAATGAATTTACAGTCATTTATATCAATCAGTAGCATTATCCAATGACCTTTAGAGTCCCCCTTGCTCCAAAGTAATTTTCCATGGAAAGTATGTGATAAAATTGCGACTCCACCCGAGTGACTTGATCCGTGAGCTAGCCACATCTCACCTCCCCATTGGTTTTTCCAAAAATTAAAATCCTCTGGGCACGAATGAGTCTCTTGAATGAAAATTAAGTCACTTTTGCATTCTTTGCAAAAAAGAAAAAAAGCTTTTCTTTTAACCAGGTTCCTCAAACCTCTGGCATTAACGGAACACAATTTCAAAACCATCAAAAGTCAAAAAGTCAACAAAGAAAAAAGTCAGAAAATAAAGAAAAGGAAAGCTTTGCTTTTCTCCTTCTAAAAGGTAACCTATAGGCAAACAGCCATAATATTATTGTAAAACTACATACTAAATAAAGAAGTGCTTGTTTTCAAAAATCATTCTTGATTTTGCTCCAACACTAGCAGGATTCAAGAAGTATCCATTTTTTCTGGAACGATTTCTTTGCCGGCAATGTATGCTTTAGATCCGATGTAGTAAGCCTTTTTTCCTTCGTTGCGTGCTTTTTGTACATAAGGCCAAAGTAGTGCACGGGATGCTTTTTCTTCTTTTGTCAGGTCTTCTCCGAAGCGAATTTTACGTTCGTTGAGGTAATCGCTGTTTTTTGCACTCTTCCAGATGAAGTCTCTCACCCAGCGCAGCGCAAAAAGGATGATAATGGCCCTCGCACGGCCTGACATCGGCCTGCCCAATCTGTGAGCAACATCCACCGCCTCGCTCATTTTTTCTGCAAGCTCGGGTACCATTCCTTTGCAAATCTCTGTCACTTTGATCTTGACATTTTCAGTCTCCGTTTCTGGAACACCATATAGTCGTAGGCACCATCTCCGTTTGTACCGCTCTGCTTCACTGATTCTGTTTTCCAGCAGAGATATGGTTGTTGTTTGTTCAGAAACTTTAACTGATAGTTCGCCTTTACACTTCTGCAGGTCCGCAATTTCTGCGTTGACAAAAAGGAGAGATGATTTCAGCTCTTCAATGGTGTTTGAATTCGTTTTGATCATTTCTTCAAGTGAATCCGCTCTCTTGTTAACGGCTGTGATGATATTCTCTTGAAGCTCATGCAACGACAGATCAGCTTTTGTTTTCTTTGCCGCGGGGCTATTTGTCGGCGTTTCATGGAGAGGTGGAAACGATTCGGCGCTAAAAACCAGCTCTTTGGAAAGTTGCTTTTTCCCACTTATACTTTTTGTCTTGCTAGATTCTGCTGGATACGAGTGGTCCAATTTCTGAATATTTTTCTTGCTTTTTTCACTTGCGCCACTCATTTTTGTTGCGTTGTCCTATAGTTTCCACAGGTTTGCTTCTGGTTTTCCTCTTTTAAAGTTATCAAGTAGTGTTCAAGCGTTCCAACGATTTAAGCACTCAAAAAAATCTAGATACTCCGTTTAAAAGAACATTTTGAAGGAGTAATGGCCAAAGCCTATATAGAGAAACTTAAAACACGTGTCTTCGGCGCCATCTTGTCCGAACCTCTCACTGGTTCATTACAATGGAAGGAAGCGGTGTCGCGTCGTCCATCTTTTTTTACAGTCGGTTTAAACACAGATAGAAACGTGTGCTGTTCAGGTCTCACCTGCGCTCGCGCTATCAACACCCGGGTGATGACGGCGTAAATGACTGGACATTAGAGCAGACGGCACTCGCAGTTAACAGTTTACAAAGAGTGACTGTTTGTCCACGCTTTCTGATTATCGTTGTTGTAACGTTTTGCGCATCCATCGACTGAAACATACATTATCTGAACTCTGTCTGTTTTCCACGTTGCTATTTTAAACAAACCATATTAACCAATAGATGCGTCGTCATTCGAGATGGGCCGCGGTGCAAGTGCGTAACGAACCGTAAGTGGAGAACCGTATGGTTCGATTTTTTACCGAGAACCGCTGCACCCCTAATACATATATATCCGAGTCCTGATCGGGAGGTAACGTCCGATTCCGATCGAGTCTGAAACCACGTGATCGGGCCCGATTTCCGATCACGTGATCGGATCTGGACATCCCTATTTATAACTCACAATTCTGACTTTATATCTCGCAATTCTGACTTTATATCTCACGATTCTGACTTTATAACCAGGCCCGGATTAAGAACACATTGGGCCCTGGGGCTATAGCAACACCAAGGGCCCCCTTTCATCTGATTGCCATACCACAGTGTCTTGTACCACAATAATTTTTTTTTTTATTGTTATTATTTTTATATTTTTACAAATCTCATTTTATCAAATCATTTTATATAAGCACAAGCACACTAAATATTCCATGCTATTTAACACATTAAAAACAAATGCATTAACTCCAGATATGAACTCCAAACAGGTTGCCAAAAGCAGCAAAAATATTTGTCATACTTCAGTCATACTTCCTCAATGATTACTTTACCATGAATACTTTAAAGAGATAGTTCACCCAAAAATGAAAATTGTCATTACTTACATGTTGGTAACCAGACAGTTGACGGCACCCATTGACTTCCATAGTAGGAAAAAAGTCAGTGGGTGCCGTTAACTGTCTGGTTACCAACCTTCTTTAAAATATTTTCTTTTGTGTTCAACAGAAGAAAGAAACTCATTCAGGTTTAAAACAACTTGAAAGGGAGTATGTGATGACAGGATTTTAATTTTTGGGTGAACTATCCCTTTAAGGACAAGGGTCCGCATGCTACCTATTAGGATGCTGTCACTTTAAGACCTGCACGCGTCCGATTTTCTCAAGTCACTTAAGACATAACCAACTGTGTTTATGTAACGTTAAACCTTTTGTGTATTTGACAGTATTATAGCGCAATCAGACGCGAAAGATGAAGTCCAGTAGTCAGGTGCTGTTTGACAGGCTTAAGTGTGTGTGGGGTCAGAAAAAGCGCATCTCAGAACAGCACACGAATGACATGTTTAACTGGCAGGGCTTTGAAGCACATGCAAATAAAGAACTTTTGTGATTGTCGAGGTCGAGTTGTACGGATGGAGGCACCAGAACTGCAACTGATGTGCTTCAAAGTCAGATAGTGGTGAACACCACGACATTGGTGTTCGTCAAAAAAACAGTAGGAAAGTTAATTCGGGATTTTTTACACGGGTGATGATGATGAGAGAAAAACACTGACATTCTGAATCCAAACGGCAATAAAATCAATCGACTCGTCCCTGTAAATGTTGAAAACACCTTACGTTTTAATAAGAAACAATTACCATCCGAATAGGGCTTAACTCGTAATAAGAATAATAACTTGATGCAGCTGCTATCTCACCTTCAACGTGTAAAGCACGCAGATCGGCGACGGTGTCGGTGGGTGAAGATAATTGTGAGCTGCCGCTGCACGCGGGGTCTTCTATGTTCTAGGCTCGGATGTTTTATGTGAACAGAAGTTAGTTTTGTAATTTTTGCTGTAAGATTAGCATCCCTTTTCTCCCTTTCAAGCTTACTTTTCCTTTTTTGCGCACCACTATCATTTTTTTTTAATCATTTTGAACACCAGCGAGGCTGAACAAGCAATTAAGGCCAATTTCCCATTTTCTAGTCTACATGCGATAGCATAAATCAAAAAGGCATTTCCCGATGTCATGGTGCGAATTGTAAAATGATTTTGATTGGACGGTGATTTATCAGTCAGGCACATTTTCCAATCATTTTTTCTTGTTATTTTATTAGACACAAATCAACTACCTATGACTTGTCAATCTCATTTCCTCCAGCCAATCACGGGCCCCCTCTACCCGCGGGCCCTGGGGCTTCAGCCCAACCTAGCCCTTATGTTAATCCGGCCCTGATTTATAACATGCAATTCTGACTTTATAACTCACAATTCTGACTTTATATCTCGCAATTCTGACTTTATATCTCACGATTCTGACTATAACTCACGATTCTGACTTTATATCTCGCGATTCTGACTATAACTCACAATTCTGACTTTATATCTCGCAATTCTGACTTTATAACATGCAATTCTGACTTTATAACTCACAATTCTGACTTTATATCTCGCAATTCTGACTTTATATCTCGCAATTCTGACTTTATAACTCCCAATTCTGACTTTATAACATGCAATTCTGACTTTATAACTCACAATTCTGACTTTATATCTCGCAATTCTGACTTTATATCTCGCGATTCTGACTATAACTCACAATTCTGACTTTATATCTCGCAATTCTGACTTTATAACATGCAATTCTGACTTTATAACTCACAATTCTGACTTTATATCTCGCAATTCTGACTTTATATCTCGCAATTCTGACTTTATAACTCCCAATTCTGACTTTATAACATGCAATTCTGACTTTATAACTCACAATTCTGACTTTATATCTCGCAATTCTGACTTTATATCTCACGATTCTGACTATAACTCACAATTCTGACTTTATATCTTGCAATTCTGACTTTATATCTCACGATTCTGACTTTATATCTCGCGATTCTGACTATAACTCACAATTCTGACTTTATATCTCGCAATTCTGACTTTATAACATGCAATTCTGACTTTATAACTCACAATTCTGACTTTATATCTCACGATTCTGACTATAACTCACAATTCTGACTTTATAACTCGCAATTCTGACTTTATATCTCGCAATTCTGACTTTATATCTCACGATTCTGACTATAACTCACAATTCTGACTTTATATCTTGCAATTCTGACTTTATATCTCACGATTCTGACTTTATATCTCGCGATTCTGACTATAACTCACAATTCTGACTTTATATCTCGCAATTCTGACTTTATAACATGCAATTCTGACTTTATAACTCACAATTCTGACTTTATATCTCGCAATTCTGACTTTATATCTCGCAATTCTGACTTTATATCTCACGATTCTGACTATAACTCACAATTCTGACTTTATATCTCGCAATTCTGACTTTATAACATGCAATTCTGACTTTATATCTCACGATTCTGACTATAACTCACAATTCTGACTTTATATCTCGCAATTCTGACTTTATATCTCGCAATTCTGACTTTATATCTCGCAATTCTGACTTTATATCTCACGATTCTGACTATAACTCACAATTCTGACTTTATATCTCGCAATTCTGACTTTATAACATGCAATTCTGACTTTATAACTCACAATTCTGACTTTATATCTCACGATTCTGACTATAACTCACAATTCTGACTTTATAACATGCAATTCTGACTTTATATCTCACGATTCTGACTATAACTCACAATTCTGACTTTATATCTCGCAATTCTGACTTTATAACATGCAATTCTGACTTTATATCTCACGATTCTGACTTTATATCTCGCGATTCTGACTATAACTCACAATTCTGACTTTATATCTCGCAATTCTGACTTTATAACATGCAATTCTGACTTTATAACTCACAATTCTGACTTTATATCTCGCAATTCTGACTTTATATCTCGCAATTCTGACTTTATATCTCACGATTCTGACTATAACTCACAATTCTGACTTTATATCTCGCAATTCTGACTTTATAACATGCAATTCTGACTTTATATCTCACGATTCTGACTATAACTCACAATTCTGACTTTATATCTCGCAATTCTGACTTTATATCTCGCAATTCTGACTTTATATCTCGCAATTCTGACTTTATATCTCACGATTCTGACTATAACTCACAATTCTGACTTTATATCTCGCAATTCTGACTTTATAACATGCAATTCTGACTTTATATCTCACGATTCTGACTATAACTCACAATTCTGACTTTATATCTCGCAATTCTGACTTTATATCTCGCAATTCTGACTTTATATCTCGCAATTCTGACTTTATATCTCACGATTCTGACTATAACTCACAATTCTGACTTTATATCTCGCAATTCTGACTTTATAACATGCAATTCTGACTTTATATCTCACGATTCTGACTATAACTCACAATTCTGACTTTATATCTCGCAATTCTGACTTTATATCTCGCAATTCTGACTTTATAACTCACAATTCTGACTTTATATCTCACAATTCTGACTTTATAACTCACAATTCTGACTTTATATCTCGCAATTCTGACTTTATAACATGCAATTCTGACTTTATATCTCACGATTCTGACTATAACTCACAATTCTGACTTTATATCTCGCAATTCTGACTTTATAACATGCAATTCTGACTTTATAACTCACAATTCTGACTTTATATCTCACAATTCTGACTTTATAACTCACAATTCTGACTTTATATCTCGCAATTCTGACTTTATATCTCGCAATTCTGACTTTATAACTCACAATTCTGACTTTATATCTCACAATTCTGACTTTATAACTCACAATTCTGACTTTATATCTCGCAATTCTGACTTTATAACATGCAATTCTGACTTTATATCTCACGATTCTGACTATAACTCACAATTCTGACTTTATATCTCGCAATTCTGACTTTATAACATGCAATTCTGACTTTATAACTCACAATTCTGACTTTATATCTCACAATTCTGACTTTATAACTCACAATTCTGACTTTATATCTCGCAATTCTGACTTTATAACATGCAATTCTGACTTTATATCTCACGATTCTGACTATAACTCACAATTCTGACTTTATATCTCGCAATTCTGACTTTATAACATGCAATTCTGACTTTATAACAAGAAATTCTGACTTTATAACAAGAAATTCTGACTTTATAACTCACGATTCTGACTATAACTCACAATTCTGACTTTATATCTCACAATTCTGACTTTATAACATGCAATTCTGACTTTATAACAAGAAATTCTGACTTTATAACTCACGATTCTGACTATAACTCACAATTCTGACTTTATATCTCGCAATTCTGACTTTATAACATGCAATTCTGACTTTAAACTCACAATTCTGACTTTATATCTCGCAATTCTGACTTTATATCTCACGATTCTGACTATAACTCACAATTCTGACTTTATATCTCGCAATTCTGACTTTATAACAAGAAATTCTGACTTTATAACACAATTCTGACTTTATAACTCACAATTCTGACTTTATATCTCGCAATTCTGACTTTATAACTCACAATTCTGACTTTATAACTCACAATTTTGACTTTCTAATACGCAATTCTGACTTTATAACTCAGAATTCTGACTTTATAATATCCGACTTTTACAACATTGCTCTGTTGTTGTTGTTTTGTTTGAGTGGCTGTTATTGGACTCAACCAATGGCGTGAGTTTGGGGCTGCATGTTTAGTACTACTTTGACCAGTTTGGTCAGACAATGGGATAGAAGAGGCTAGTTTAAAAATCAAAATCCATCAGACAGGTAATGTCAAGGAAAGCATAAATAAATAATCCTTCATTTGTCATTAAGCATGCATAAACCTTATGTTTACTATTTGAATATATTTTGAGATGTAATTTATTCCTGTGATCAAAGCTGCTTTTTATGGAAACCATGATAATTTTATTTCAAGATTCTTTGAACAGAACGTTCAAAAGAGCAGCATTTATTTGAAATATAAATCATTTGTAACATTATAAATGTCTTTACTATCACTTTTGATCAATTGAATGCATCATTGCTGAACTTTTGAGCAGTAGTGTAAATGCACACTGGTGTGATGTGCTTGACGGCACTACAGCGTTTCACTCTTCTACTGTACACAGATAGCGCTGGAGTGAAGATACAGGTCAGAGAAGATTAGTCACTGGAACTAATTATACACAAGGCAACAGAGAGCAGAAGTGGGTCAATGAAATGGGTGTACGACAGACAGTCGAGAGGAAAAGAAGGTTTTCCACAGCCAGACGAGAACATTCTAGACTCAACCTCGTTTCACGTTGCCAGAAATAAGACCAATGTACAGTATCTGCTCCACACTGTAGTTTAGTCTGTCCAAAACGTCTACTTAGGCAGGAAGGGAACGTCTGACCAACATGTGAAAGGCTCAACCACAGTTTGCTGTTTTCTGGGACATTTAGGGGCTGAAATTGGCAGGATATGTTGTTTTTTGGATTTAAAGCTTAGGATTAGACAAAACCAGCTGCATTTCAAGAAGTTGGTAACATTTACCTATACAGTAGATACAGATTTGTACACATAATCAGATAAAGTATGGGAAAAAAAAGGCTCGATACCTTCCCTTTCCGGAGCAGTCTGCGAATTTCCACACGGTCTAAATGCCAGCCAGGATTCACCCCACGATTATCGTGACCGATACGGATTTTCTCAATGATATCTCCGATGTCCTCCAACTGCAGAAGCCCAGAATCATCATCATCATTGTTGTCAGTGTAAGCCCGTCTTTGAATTATTAATAGAAAAGTAAAACGTTAAGATGAAAAGACCAAGGTGAATTTCATCCAGGTTGGTTTATGCCAGTTTGTACTGGTCTGGAGTTGGTTCAGCAACAAAAACTTCACCAGTAAAACTTGGCAAATAAAACAGGTTTGTTTGTTTGTTTTTTAATGCCATGCCAGCTTCTGTGGCTATTTTAATGCCGAGAAAAAACTATGATAAAACTGAAGCAGGACAAATTGCATTGTTTTTCAAGCACACTAGCTTTCAAAACACAACATATACTGATGATGACCAGCACACAAATGACTTCAGACAGTCTCCTCCAATACCTCTACAATGAACATGTCCTCTGCCCCCCGTTCAAAATACATCCTCCTCTCTCTCTTGTTGACGCAGAGAGATTTCTGAGATGTACACACTCCATTCTGCCCGTATAGAATGATGAAGACGTCTGCGTCTGTTCCCGCAGCAAATATATCACTGGTGAAGATTTTAATTTCATAGGGAACAACTGCAACACAAAAGACGAATGCACATAAATCACAAATGTTCTGTCAATGACTATGTTTTGGCACAAATTTGCATCCGTCTGTATTTATGAAGCATGCAAATATAGTTTTTGGGGACAAAACTGCAAGAATGAAATATCCTCAGAAGTTAGCTAATTTCTAAAATCTCCCCAAAACATACAAAATATGGGTTTTAATCGCTTTTAACAAATTGTGTTTAGACTTATAGTTATCATTAACTAAGACTAAAACTCTTACAAATCGATTTTGTTAATTAAAATAAACCTAAAATAAAATATAAACATTAGATTAAAACAATTCTTTAACAGATACGTAACATTTAAAACAGATTTAAAAACTGTTTTAAATGTTACCTGCCCATGTAAGTGAAATAAAATCTGTTTAAAGGCACAATAACTTTTCGCCACTAGAGGTCACCTATTCAGAGCTTGATGACACCGAGATTGAGCGCAGAATCATGGGAGGTATCTTCACCTCACAACCCCAATCCGACAGGAATCAGGCAGAAAGCATGTTCATGCATGAGATTATTAACATTACTGTAGTATGAAACAGAGCTGGACCGAGTGTTGTGGGAGCAGAAACGAGGCCGCTGGAGTGATTGCTAACGAGAGACGAGAGCGACACACGTCTCGAGCGCAGCGGGACTTTTATTATGCCACAGTCGCAGCTTCCGCTTGAGCAAAAAAAGTAACTGAAATGTCTCCATTTAAATAAACACTTGTTTGTTCCTCAAAGATAAAATGAAAATGATTAATATTAGGGCTGCACGATATATCGCACAATACGAAAAATAACACTGAACTTGAACGCGATTATCACTTAAACGCGATTCTTAGTGCGATTATGAAATCGCAAAGGCTGCGATTTTTTTTTTGTGCAGCTTGTCAATGAAGTATGGCTCCAAATGCTAATCCATCTGAAAGCACTGCGAGTTTGAGTCGCTTATAATGTACATTTGAAAAAACAACACGCGACAAACTTCTTTTCAGACACGAGAAGCATTTATTAACATCTTTTCCAACAAAAGACAACATTTAATAACATGTTTTTACTCCAAACTCACTTCATAACGACAGTTGAGCGTCCTTCTGTGAGATGATGTGGCTTCTTACACAGAACAAGGCAGTCGTGTGTTTATTAGTCATGTTTAATTAATCAAAGCGTTTCAATCTTCTGTTTATTCAGCTACAGCGATATGATGCGTGTTATCTTCTTCTGCTGCAGGGCAAATTTTGATTTTCTGCGCAAGAGCGCCCTCTGGCTTTCAGATGGAGAAGCATTTACTACTGATCACAGAGCCGTAAAGCTCTGACAAGCCACACATTAAATAATCGCAGCCTTTGCCATATTGCGTGCGATTTTATCGCGATAAATCGTGCAGCCCTAATTAATATAATTAAGATTTAGCATTAATCTGTAACAAGTGTGCCGCACGAGTCCTGAAAAGTGAAGTAAGAGCGTTTTGGTCGCCCCCCAGGTGGCTCAAAAATCCCCCCTCTCCATGTGATTTAATGGAATGTGAGACAAACTAAACTTTAAATTACACTTCAAATTTTTTTTTCTGTCATTTTATGTAGATTTTATCATGCTGATGGGGGTGTGATTTCATGATTGACAGCTGTGATTGACAGCTTTTCTGAGCAAAGTAGTCACTGAAGCACCAAGTGAGTTTTTTCAGGTTTTTTTGGGAGGAGATTGGAACTTTAATTTCTACATTTCCATAACCAACAAAATGAATTGTTCTTCAATAAACTGTACTGAACGATTCTGCGGGAGTGTGGGCGGGGCTTTGATACTGCGCGGCTCCAATTCATGCTCACTACTGTGCAGAATCGGGTCAATGTCAGCGCCATATTGGGACATTGGCAATTTTACTTCTCTACAATGGAAGAAAGTGTATGTGCATTGTCCATATTTTTTTTTACAGTCTATGATCTGTAATCATTATAATTAGCTTTGTGTAAACTCTAACATCTATAAGGTATATCTGTAGAATCGTGTGTCATACAGGGAGTGTATAGTACTGTCTGCAGTTCATTAGGGTACAGGTCTCTGACAATGGCACCATCATCTTCTCCTTTATCCAACCAGCGGCCACATGGAAACCGCAACAGCTGACCGAGAGACGGAGCATCGATCTCCACCCAGTCCAGAAACCAGCCTGAAAACCCACCTGAGAAAACAGGACAACCCCCCGACACATACATACACAAAACAAACACATATACATCCACAGAGACACATGCACACATCCACATACACACATGTACACTGTAAGTAATTGTCTGTAGGATTTACACCAATGCTGCCTTACTGAAGATTCAGAAGAGAGCCACTGATATTAAATTATCACAAATGAAGCGACAATTTAATACAAAAAAATGAAACACAGATTTATACGGACATAAATAAACCTTAATTTTCGTTATGCATGCATAAACCTTAATGAACTCATTATGCATGCACAAAAGTTCATTTTTGCCAAATGGTTTCCCTTTAAACATATTTTACAATAAAAGGAAACATATTTATGTCATTTTACACTACCGTTCAAAGGTTAGGTTTCTTTATTGTTTTGGAAAGTCTAATATGTTCACAAAGGCTGCATTTAATTTGAAATAAAAATACAGTGGAAACAGTAATATTGTGAAATATTATTACAGTTTGAAATATCTGAATATATAATTCATTCCTGTGATCAAAGCTGAATTTTCAGCATCATTACTCCAGTCTTCAGTGTCACATGATCCTTCAGAAATCATTCTAATATTCTGATTTGCTGCTCAAGAAACATTTTATATTATTATTATAAGTGTTGAAAATGCTGCTTCATATTTTTGTGGAAAATTGTGAATTTTTTTTTCAGTATTCTCTGATGAATAGAAAATGAACATAAACTGAAATAGAATCTTTTGTAACATTATAAATGTCTTTACTCTTACTTTTGATAAATCTAATGTGTCCTTGCTGAATAAAAGTATTAATTTATTACAAAAAATATTACTGAAACACAAACTTTTAAATAGCTGTGTTTTATGATGCTCAATAAATGACGTTTACTTCATAATGAAGCATTTTCAGGGCAATTACACATTAGTGTATACTTTGAAATGAACTTTTCTTGCAGAAACATCTTAAAATAGTAAAAATAATTTATAGCCTGTCTTTAGTCTGTAAATAACATCACTGTTCTAAACAATAAGTTCGTAAATTAGGAATGGTTGTACATTACTTTTGTTTTTTGCTGTAAAAAGAACAGCGATTCGTTACAGTGTAAACACGCAAACGAGCACACGCACACACGTCACTCATCAGTGCCTAGATTTGAACTCAACCAATCCTCAGAATGTAGATTCAGTGTATTTGTAAAAATGTTTTCAATAACGTAAACATTAATAAAGTGATATTTGATGTGAGTGTGTGCACCTGCGTTGTCGTGTCCAATGCGGATTCTCTTGAGTTTTCCGATGTCCACAGCCTCAATGGTGAACTCATCGATCATTCCCAACTCAAACTTGTTCTTATGGTTCTTAGAAGCCTTTAGATTTATGATACCTGACACAAACACAAACACACTTTTCCATAGAAGAAGGGCTAATAGTACTAGTAGTAATAATGAAATGCAATGGTTACCTGTGTCATCTTTGGTTCCGTAAAGAACAGCGAAAACGCTTGCATCTGTCCCGGCGTTCTTCTTCTCCCCTGTTTTTACTCTCATTGTGAATGTGGTTGACATGGCTGCACACACACACACACACACACACAATCAATGCGCTGAACAAATGCTAATAGGTTAAAGCAGAATGCTTGCGTATCATTCAAAACCTTTTTGCTCTAGTCCAAGTTGAGCAGGCGACGACTCCTCTTCTTCATCTTCATCCCTCTTCATGAAAGCCTCGTCCACAGGCACTAATTCACGGCACAGCTGCCCATCGTCTTCGTCAACTGCCAACCAGCGCTGACATGGAAAAAAATACCTGAACGCACACACACATGGTCAATACTGCCCACAGGAAAGAGAAATCGCAAATGAGATCTATTTAATGTCTCAAATGTTTCTCCATGAACAGTAATGAGATTCGATTAAGACTTAAGTATCAGATTTTACATTTGAGAAAAAAAGACCTCAGTAACAGAGTTAACTAAAACTAACACTAAAACTAAAACCATAAAAAAAAATCATTACTGGAAATAAAATAAACATTAACTCAAATAAAATATAATTTATTTAATTTTATTAACAATTTATTTTATTTATAGTAGTTACCAAGTATGGAAGCTTTTTTCCACGACTGAATAAAAATAAAAGGTAATTGTGACTATTACGAGTTCTTTTCACACAAATGTGAGGTCCAAATCTGAGGAAAAAAGACAGACTTTTTCATATCTCACATTTCTGACTTTATAACATGCAATTGTGACTTTATATCTCACAATTCTGACTTAATGCAATTGCAACTTTAAATCATGCAATTCTGAGAAAAAAGTCAAAATTGTGTTCATATCTCACATTTCTGACTTTATAACATGCAATTGTGACTTTATATCTCGCAATTTTGAGTTTATATCTCACAATTCTGACTTTAAATCATGCAATTCTGAGAAAAAAGTCAGAATTGTGAGTTCATATCTCACATTTCTGACTTTGTAACATGTAACTGCGACTTTATATCATGCAATTGTGAGTTTATTAACTGTGAGTCATAATTGTGAGACAAAAAGTCGCAATTACTTTTTTTTTTTTATTATTCAGTGGCGGAAACAAGCTTATGTTGTGTTCGGGTCATTTTGACGCAGAGAGGATTTTCTTTTTCCTAAAAATGTTAATGTTATCACATTGGATTACAAACTTACTGACTTTGCTCACACAGGGTATATCTACTATCCAAAAAATTTTGAGGATATTTTTTCTACTTCTTTGGGATTTTTTCTCACCTTGTTACACTTGTGGTGTTCCCGGTCAAAAATGAGTGGCCTACAAAAAATTTCCTTATAAATCTCTCATTATGATATTACCACCAAATATTCAATTCAACCTTTTTGTTAACTTTTTTCTTTCAGTTAGTTCAAGTTTTGTATTTCTTTTTGGAACCGAGTGATCATAGGCCTCATTGATCTAAACTTATGCAACTCAATTATTGAGTGAAAAAAGCAGTATTTGTGGATAATTTTGTCAATATTCAATAAAATATGAAAAAACTGCACTGTTTATCACACTAGTGTGTTTTAATGTTTAACCAATAAGTTTTCATTTCTCCTAAGGCATTGTACAAGAAACATCTGAGACCAAGTTGATACTTAAATGAGGTGTAACTGAGAAATACATTGTGTTTTGAGTGTTTTGAGGTATGTGCATGACACTTACATGGTTTCATCTTTTGTATCAAAGATCTCAACGCGGTCCAAGTACCACGAAGCATTTGCCTGCTTGTTGTCATGACGAATCCGCAGTTTCTTCAGCTGCCCCAGATCCATCCCCGTGACCGTGAATATGTCCTCCTGAAAATGATCCACATTCAGATGCATTCTGTTTACAGTTTGAATTTGTGGGGGGTTGTGTTCCACTCACCTGTCCACGCTCAAACTTGTTAAGGTGGTTTGACTTGCGTAGTTTTCTCTCGCCCGTGTCACCCATTTCTCCATAGATGTTGATGTAAACACCTGCATCGGTTCCAGCCCCCATCATATTCCCAGTGAACACATGGACTTCATATGAGTTCTCTAAAACACATGAACACACAAAAGTCTTCTCAAAATGCACTTCTGTTGAATTTTAAAGTGGATCTATTATGCTATTTTAAAGGTTCCTACTTTTGATTTAGAGGTCTCCTACAATAGGTTCACATGCATCCAAGGTCAAAAAACACTTTCATTTTCTCATAATAATACACACCGCATATCACTTCATTTTTCAAAGAGTCTTAATTAATTTGTAAATTTTAAATAAACATTTTATTTCATTAAAACATATTTATTTAAAATTTATTTAAAAACAAAAAATAAATAATATATAAAAATAGCTTTTATTTTTAAATAGCTTATAACTTTTGAAGCATTGAATCACTCTCTTTACCCTCTAGATCTTCGTAATCCTCAGCACACAGCTCTACGAGTATCTCTCCATCCTCTTCACCACGAGCGAGCCATCGGCCACATGGGAAACTATAACTTCGAACGACCTCCTTCAATTCACCTGGAGGTTCCTCTTCTTCCTCCTACAAATGATTGTAAAAAGTAAATATTCAGATTAGTGGTCGATCAATATTAGTCGATTCTCAAAATTTTGTATTTGGTCCCTCACAATATTAAACAATTAGTTGTTAGACTGGACTAAAGTTACTTTAGACTTAATTTAAGTCTAAATTAAGATCTCATTGAGAAAATACACAAGCAAAGAACTAATGGTCACCTGTCAAATTAGATTTTCCCCAAACTGACCTTTTTCTTCTTTTTCTTCTTCTTGTCTTTCTTGTCCTCCTCTTTCTTCTCTGGTTTCACCATTGCCATGACCAGCCGTTTAACGTCCACTTTCTCCAGGAACCATCCAGCTCCTACTCCCGAGCCGTCATGGCCGATCCGGATCTTATAGACCCGCCCCACATCTAGGGCCTCAATCTTAATCAACCAATGAGAGAGCATTCTATTCAGACACAACCAATCAGATTCATTTAGCTTTTAAAATATACAGTAAGATTTTCACGTAAAACTCCATTAACTCACCCTAAAGATCTCAGTGGTTCCTCTCTCAAAGTTGTTTGATCGGCTCTTGAGCTGTATTAGTTCAGTTTTTCCTTCCTCACCATAAATCTGCAGGAAGACATTTGCATTTGTCCCTCCGACCCACACGTCTCCTGTCACTACGGTAACCTCATAATTGATCACTGCCGATTAGAAAAACACTGATTAATCCTTTTTAATTCACAGTAGCTGATCTGAGCATTAATTTCACTATTAACAGTCAAATTTTGAGTGCATATATTGAAATAGCATAGTACCTGCAACGCCTATGTCATGGGTTTGATTCCCATTGAGTGCAAGAACTAATAGAAATGTATATAACGCTTTAGGGGGGAAAAGCATTTGTAAAATGTATAAATGCAAATTAAATACTTACGTTTCTCTATCTCTAGTGTCTCACTTGGGTAGATTTCCACCTCTACTTTCCCATCAGCCTCATCTTTACAGAGCCAGCGGTGACTCGGGAACATGTACTGCAGCCCATGCACCGGCACCCAGATCTGAACACTGTCCAGAAACCAACCAGCTCGCAGGCCCTCATTAGTGTGGCCAATCAGCAACCTGTTTATCTACAGGACCCTCCCACAGAGCGGAGGGCAGTCACGATAAATACACAATTCAGCAGATTCATTTTATTATATGAATACAAAGTGTGAAGGCTGTTATGTATGAATGGATGAAATTATTTGTTATGTATTTTATCCATGATATTACATAATATGAGGAGACACATCCTCACACTTAATACAATTTCTTTATGGATAATTAGTTGCATAGTTAGTATGTACCTATCCGAATGAATAGAATAGAATAGAATAGAATAGAATAGAATAGAATAGAATAGAATGAATTTGAACAACACAATATAGCAAATGTAAACAACAGAGCAAAATAGAACACATTTGAACATTATATAGAATAGAATAGAATAGAATAGAATAGAATGAGTTCAAGAGAATTTGAACAGAACACAATAAAACAAATGTAAACAACATAAATAGAATAAATATGAACATGAGATAGAATAGAATAGAATAGAATGAATTTGAACAACAGAACAGCAAATGTCAACAACAGAGCGAAATAGAACATATTTGAACATTAGACAGAATAGAATAGAATAGAACAGAATGAGTTTAAGAGAATTTGAACAACAGAACACAATAGAACAAATGAAAACAACATATATAGAATAAATGAACATTAAATAGAATAGAATGAGTTTAAGAGAATTTGAATAACAGAACACAATAGAACAAATGTAAACAACAGAAATAAAATAAACAAACATTAGATAGAATAGAATAGAATGAGTTTAAGAGAATTTGAACAACAGAACAGAACACAATAGAACAAATGAAAACAACAAAAATAGAATAAACAAACATTAGATTGAATAGAATAGAATAGAATAGAATAGAATAGAATGAGTTTAAGAGAATTTGAATAACAGAACACAATAGGACAAATATAAACAACAGAAGTAGAATAAACAAACATTAGATAGAATAGAATAGAATGAGTTTAAGAGAATTTGAATAACAGAACACAATAGAACAAATGTAAACAACAAAAATAGAATAAGCAAACATTAGATTGAATAGAATAGAATAGAATAAGTTTAAGAGAATTTGAATAACAGAACACAATAGGATAAATGTAAACAACAGAAATAGAATAAACAAACATTAGATAGAATAGAATAGAATAGAATAGAATAGAATAGAATAGAATGAGTTTAAGAGAATTTGAACAACAGAACACAAAAAAACAAATGTAAATAACAGAAATAGAATGAATATGAACAATAGAATAGAATACAATTTTAACTTCAGACTGAGTGAATAGGACTAACCTGATCAGGTAGCATACCTTGCCAATGTCAAAGGTCTCCATTGTGAAGATGTCCGTCTGTCCCGTCTCAAAATAGTTCCCCAGGTCGTTATCGGAGACGACCAGCAGCATCTTGTTGGTGTCGCCTTTCTCCCCGTACAGCTTTACGAACACCTTTGAATCTGAGCTGGCACCATTAATACTGCCTGTCTTTATCGCAATGTGATAGCCAACAGCTGGAAGAAACACACAAACTATTTCAGTTTTTTCTTATAGCCTTCTATGTCGAATTGTATTGTATCTTGCTTATTTTTATGTAGACAGAAATACAATTTGAGTAAGCCCTGTTTGTGCTACAGAGATGAATGATGCATTATATCGTGCAGCTTGTTGAGGAGGGATGTGTGTTACCTATTTGCACTTTTTTGTTTCATTATTGCACATATTTGTATGTGATTATTTTTCTATGTGTGCACTCACTGAATAAACGTTGACCATCATCAGTAGCAACTAACTCTCTCATAATCTGTCCGTCGTCTTCGTTACGATCCAACCACCTGAGATGACAGAGAGAGATACAGTAAGTGAGCATGTGGATGAGTGTGTATTTGTGCGTGTATGTGTGTTATAGGCGTGTGTAACAAAACTCTCTCGTTGGAGTAGGTAGGGTTTCCTCTGCACACTTTAGTATCTATTAGTAACCAGAGTCCGTTTTCTCAACTACATAATTGGCTTAAACAGCACTCTCCCGTGTTCTTTACCCGGCCAGACACACGCACATATGGGTACGTACTTATACTGCTATGTAAGCTTGGAATATGCTTTCCCACAGCTAATAAACATATTATACATGGTGTTTGTCAGATTGTCTTGCCTGAAACATGGGAACTCGATGGATGATGCCTCAGGCTGCCCCTCCTCTCTTATCATCACCTTATCCAGGAACCAACCACAGCCTCCGCCTCGTCCATCATGACCAATCCGAACCCTCCTGATCTGTCCCAGTGTAACCGCTTCTACCAGGAACTCATCAGCCTGAGAAAAGAGTAAAAGACAATGAAATATGTTCACCTTTAGATTTCATTTTCAAAATATGCTATTAATAATGCTATATATACATTTTCAATGTTAAATTTAAGTCTGCATTCATCTGATAAAAATTTTATTATGTTTTTTTATTATGTAATTTATTATGTAATTTATTCCTGTGATGCAATTTATTCCTGTTACTCCTTCAGAAATCATACTAATATGCTGATATGGCCAAACTTATGAATGCTAGTGTATATGCCTAATGTTTAATAACAACATGTTAAATGTCAACTCACATTTCCTTTCTCAAACTTGTTGACATTGTTTTTGCTCATGAACATCAGACGCTCTCCGGTGTCTCCTAAGTCACCAATGATGTTTAAATAAACACTGGCATCTGTTCCACTTCCACTGATGTTTCCCGTGCAAATCGTCACACGATACTTAATAACTATTAATTGGCAAAAAAACAACAACAACAATATGAATGTAAAAATCAAATAAATCTTTATCTTTGTTTGTAAAATTAGCTTTTTTATATCTGTAAACTATTAATATAATGCATGACTGCAAACACGTAAAGGTTATTCATAGCTTCTTTAAAGTCACACAAAACAATCTTTTATTCACTGTATAGGGTTTTCAATTTGTTACATGGTTTTTGGGAGTTAAAGCAAAGTTCTTGATGTTTCAGATCAGTGTTTTGGATTCTGGGTTCTTTAAAGCTCCATTACCTTTATGTAAAAGGTTTTCTTAAGAACTAAAGAATGTTCTTGTAGTTTTGAGTTTTTTGACACTTAAAATGGTTTAGGCTCTTACTAGAACCTTTATCTTTAAGAGTGGACAGATGTGTTTTGTAGTTCTCTCACGTGGTAAAGGTTCTGGAACAAGTTTTCCAGTAGCTGGCAGTTCTCTAACTATCTCATTGTCGTCTTCATTGATGTCCAACCAACGGTTACAAATAAATGAGTATTTCTCTCTACTAAGGGTCTTCATCAGTGTCACCTTCATGCAGACAAACACAGTAAATCAGAAGAATATGTTAGTGCTTAGAGCTCAGGAAACTTAATAGAAACGGATGAGACAAAATTCAGAAAGAATGTAAAGTTATAAAGTCCCCCTGCAGTTAATAATTTGAAATAATTGGAAAATTGTACATTTTGAAATGTAATTTTTTTGCTTCATCGGAATGGGATGACACTTGGTGACTTTTGTCACATTAGTTATGTGAACACACAAAAAAATAATGGACATGATTCGGATATGTTAAAGGGTCGGGGGGAAAAAATAGTCACACTTGGCTCCTTCGTGGTAAATAATGACCGACATAGAAAATGAATGGGAAATACGAAAAATTACTAAAACTCAGAGAATCTTTTGGTGGTACAAACTTAAATATACACACGACACACTATTATTCACAGAAAATGAACTGTTGTGGCTGTAATAATATGGTAAAATTGAGCAAAAAGACTCAAATAATTCATTTTTGTTACATTTTTATTGTATTTTGATGTTAATTGTAACAAAATGTCCTACTCTGTATTCTGGTTTGACTGTAGTAAAATTAACGCAAAAACTGATGCTTCAAATCAACATTTCTAACAAAAAAAAAATCTAAACCTTGACAAAAAGTCATTGAGAATGTCTAAGTATAAATCCAAATCCACAAATTAATAAAAATAAGTATTTATGTCTAAAAACCACTAAAGAATTTATAAGCCACTTTATATAGAACTAGACAAGAATTTTGTGGTTACACCATTACATAAGTTTTTCTTTTTTTCCTCCCACCAGATAGCACTAATCTACCTTCAAAAAAATTGGATTTTAAATGCCTTGTCTCTGTGGAGACATGGAATAAATAATGTAAAAATATATTAGGAAAAAGTGCATTATTTTCAATAGGGAAAAATAGCTAAATTGTATAAATATTGCATACTATCATAAAATACCTTCAAAATTTTTTTTAAAAGTTTTCCTGAAAAACAAAAAAGTTACATTTTCGAGGCTTCGGTCACTTTTGACCATGAAACACCACACAGACATATAAACAACATTAAAAACTTAATTTTTACCACAAGGGGGCTTTAAAAAATATTGCATATTGCATAGCCCAGATCATTTGGAAGAATTTGATGGGAAATGTTTGAGTTCATTTTTTTGTGACTCATTTGTGAAACACTGATATTTTCATTTCTAGCAGTACAGTGCACAAGTCATTTTAAATGGTAGCTGAGAAAACGTGATGCTTGCTTGCTTAAGTCATGATTACAGTGTGAAATGGACAAATTGGTTCTGTGTAATAGTGCACGAGTCTGTAGTGCAGGTCTCTCACCCTGCCAAGATGCCAGCCAGAGAAAGGATGCCTCTTTTCGTGCCAGATTCTCACCTTGCGTATCTTCCCGATATCGGGCATCTCAATCTAGAGGACCAGCAAAGATGTAAAACATAAAAAAAATATTTTGAATATTTGTGTTTTACACAATTCAACATTGTCAAAACTACAGTGGCCCTGAAAAATATCTGGACACTTATAAATATTAGAAATAGTAAACTTTGATGTATTCTTATCTACTATAATGATAAATTGACACTTAAGTGTACAAATATGTTTTGGGACCACTGTTTATTCATAGAATGAGACACAAAGACATGCAGACATACAATGAACTTGTCGCACTGTCCCTGTTCAAAACTGTCAGATTTGCTCTCGAGTTTCATCTCATCGCTCTTGCCTTTCTCTCCGTACACCTGCAGAAAAACCTGTGCATCTGTGCCGGAGCCTTTAATCTCCGACGTCCAGACCCACAGAGACCAGGGGAATTCTGTGAAACACACAAACACACAGAAAAGATGAATTTGTGTGTCTTGGTGGATTAAGAATCAATTCAACAATATTTTTATGATTATAATTTTATCATTGATTTAATTCTTTTTATGAATATAATTTTACGTTATTATTGATTACTGTTTTTCCTTTATTGATATTATTTTTTATAAATATAATTTATAATAGTTTCATTAATGTTATTTTTTATGAATATAATTTTATTTTATTATTGGTATAAATATATTTATACCATAAACATATTATTTTATTTTATTTATTTCATTATTTTTATGAATATGATTTATTTTATTTTTGATTTTATTATTTTTTATTAATGTAATTTTATTTATTTTATCATTTATTTAGACATTTTTTATGATTATAATTTTATCATTGATTTTTTTAATGGATATAATTTTATTTTATTATTAATGTTATTTGTATGCATATAATTTGTTTTATCATTGATTATATTATTTTTATGAATACTTTTTTATTATTGATGTTATTAATTTCTATGAATATAATATTATTTTAATATTAAAGTAATTCTTTATGAATGTATTTTAACAAATACGTTTTATTTTAAATTGATTTTATTATTTATATGAAAATAATTGTATTTTATTATTGATTTTATTATTTTTAATGAATGTAATTTTATTTTACCATTGTTTTTTTATAATTGTATCACTGATTTAATTATTTTATGAATATAATTTTATTTTATTATTAATTATGTAATTATTTGTAGGAATATAATTTTGTTTTATCTGATTTTTTAAATTATTTTTATTTTTATTATTGATATTCTTTTCTATGAATTTTATTTTATAATTGGTGTTCTTTTTAAATATTTTCATTTTTAAATTGATTATACATTTTTTTATGAACTCAATTTTATTTTATCATTGATTTTTTTAATTGTTTATGAATATAATTTTATTTTATTGATTTGGGTTTTTTGCATCATCATTTTGAAATAATAGGTCATTGACTGCATGTTTGCACTGAAAGAATGACAATAACTTTAAATATATAAAGAATATTTTTTATATATATATATATAAAACACAGCACTATTTCAGCACATTAAGTGCCTGGTTACACTGAATTACATATGGTTAGTAAATAAGATGCAGCTCTTTACACCGAAATACATCATGTTTAGCGAATCCGTACGTCTCTTTGGATAAAAGTGTGTGCTAAATAACTAAATATATATGTAAATTTTCCCCTGACTGTTTCGACAGAGCAATATTTTGATAATTTGCTCACTCTTTTGCTTTTTCTGTCTGAGTGAGACCATCTCGTACAGTTCTCGCTCCACCAGTCCATCGCCCTCATCTTCATCCAACCACCTTCCGCAGGGAAATACCTGCTCTAAGCCTGTGAATGGGCAGTATACAGTCACCTGTGAGAGAAAGAGAGAGACCGCACATCGTATGTATGAATAAGTAATGAAAGCTTCAATACACCTTATAGCCCCAACACGCACCTTTTCGCAATGCCAGCCGCAGCCAATCCCAGCGTTGTCCTGTCCGATCGTCACTCTACTGAGCGGGCTGAGCAGTTCCAGCAGCTCAACGTTAAAGATGTCGATCTGGGCGCGCTCAAACGTGCCGCCCTCCAGGAACAACTTGCCACTGTTCTTAATTCCCTTATGACCGTACATTACGAGGTGGATTTTAGAATCAGTGCCCGCTCCACGAACATCACCCGTCATCACCTGTACGTTATACACAATCGCTACACGCACATACACAACAAACAAATTCAAAAGTTCTGATGAATCATTTCTAAGGCATCTAAATTATCAACATGAGCAAAACCGCACTGAAGAACTTAGCAACTAAAAGACCTTTTAGTATAATTGTAAAAACGTCCCTCTCTCATGTCATGGTTTAAGTGTCTTTTTGCTGTGAAATCTTTACTGATTTTTATAAAGCAAGCCTAAGCATAACTTTTATATTGTTAGTAATATTTCAAGATGAACAATTACTGGACTGAAGCGGCTAACGTTTTCTTGAATATCCATACATCATTTTTTTTAAAGAAAAATAATGTTAAAATGTATCAAATATGATCCATCAGGCTTCTGAGGAACATTTATTTGTACATCTCTCAGTTACTGTATTGTATTGCATTATATGTTTGATCATTTAAAAATCATCTTACTAAGACACACTCCCATTATATAGCTTGGAGGAGCCAGGATATTTTTAAATAAATCTCTGATTGTGTTCGTCTCAAAGAAGATAGTCATATACACCTAGGATGGCTTGAGGGTGAGTGAATCATGGGATAATTTTCATTTTTGGGTGAACTATCCCTTTAATGTTTGATTGTACAGTTAATTAACCTAAACTTATTTAATCATTTGACAGCATGAGGCATTTTAATCAGATGCACTTACTCTAACACACACACACACACACACAGCTCTTACCCATTGGTTGTGTGGCCCCGACGAGCACATCTCTTTGTATTTTGCCATCCCCTTCTGAGATGTCAAACCAGGCGTCAACCATAAACTCATAAACCTCTTTATTCCCCATGTCGTCTATTACAACCTAAAACACATCACCATAACACATAAACACACCATATTAATCACAGAGGAGAGAAACACAAGATGTTCTTTATGAGGATTATATTTGAAAAGTGCGTTTGTGTACTTTATGACACGCCCAACCAGCAGAAGACCCCCTGTTGTTGTGTCCGATGGTGATTTTTCTGAGTCTGCCAAGATTTGGTGCTTCGATGGTGAATTTGTCTTCATTACCGCGCTCAAAATTGTCCTTTCCATCACTGGCCAGCTTCCGTTCTCCTGCAAACATCACACCAAGACTGTGCCACATAAAACACTAACACACACAGGAACATGGACTGGTTTTAGTACTGACCTGTATCCCCAAACTCTCCAAAAATATTTAGATAGACATCAGCATCGGTGCCACTGCCTTTAGCATCCATTGTGAAGACACTGGCTATGTACTTGTTCTCTGCAATACATGAACAAACACACATTAACACATACAAGGTAAAACCTGTTATCATCATTTTATGGACATGTACCATGTTTTTCGGCCATTAACTATGATTACACCATGGTATGAGGTCTTTCTTAGAAACAGCTGTTACATCTAGTCTTTCTCTCTCTCTCTGTGAGATGTAATGTTATATTGTCAGCGGTATATGGGAATGTTGGACTGGTGAAATTGTGATCCCCACCTGAAACTCTACTCTACTACTAAATTTCTCCTAATCCTTTGTATGCAACCTGAGTCTGGTTTGGGCTGGAGATGTTTGTGTGCATGCATCATCTATGATCGTGATCACATGACCTATGTGATGTTATCTATGGTTTATATGGAACAAGATATAAATTCTGCTTGAAGTATATCTGTAGGTTATGTAGTATTTATTAGTAGTGTTTTTATGGTTGGTTTTGGAACAACACGAATGTGAGTACATAACAGAATTTTCACTTTTGGGTAATCTAATGGTTTAACCTAAATGAATGTTTAATAATTGTAAGAAATGTATCTAATAAAAAAAAAAAAAAAAAAAAAAAAACAATAAATAATTAATTGTTCTAATCACATTTCTGGCACACTTTTCAGGTGATCCAGCAATAAATAAAATAAATAAAATAAAATAAAATAAAATAAAATAAAATAAAATAAAATAAAATAAAATAAAATAAAATAAAATTTAAAGTTATACTAGATTTATTCACACATTTTTCAGGTGGTTCATAAATAAAATAAAATAAAATAAAATAATCATGTTTTATAATTGTAGGAACTGTGTCTAATTTAAAGTTATACTAGATTTTTTGGCACATTTTTCAGGTGGTTCATAAATAAAATAAAATAAAATAAAATAATCATGTTTTATAATTGTAGGAACTGTGTCTAATTTAAAGTTATACTAGATTTTTTGGCACATTTTTCAGGTGGTTCATAAATAAAATAAAATAAAATAAAATAAAATAAAATAAAATAAAATAAAATAAAATAAAATCATGTTTTATAATTGTAGGAATTGTGTCTAATTTAAAGTTATACTAGATTTATTCGCACATTTTTCAGGTGGTTCATAAATAAAATAAAATAAAATAAAATAAAATAAAATAAAATAAAATAAAATAAAATAAAATAAAATATAAAATAAAATAAAATAAAATAAAATAAAATAAAATAAAATGTGGTTCAGAAACAAAACAAAACAAAACAAAACAAAACAAAACGGTTTAACCTAAAAGTATGTTTTTCTAATTGTAAGAAATTTGTCTAATTTAATGTTCGACTAGATTTATCAGCACATTTTCAGGTGGTTCAAAAATAATAAAATGAAATAAAATAAAATAAAATTCTAATGATTTAACCTAAAAGAATGTTTTATAATGGTAAGAAATGTATCTAAATTAAAGTTTGACTAGATTTACTGACACATTTTTAGGTTTAGGTTTTTCCAGTAATGTGATTCATTTATTTACTCTCTATTGTGCAAGTATGTATTGTAAATAAAAGGTCACAACATACGTTTTGGAATGTCCATGGGGTTTAGGCTGCCCAACAGATATCGGACAGTAAGTCCGTCCCCTTCTTCTCTGCTCAGCCAATTGTTGCAGGCGTAAAAGAAGCGGAGGTGTGGCCTATTCATGTCAGTCACAATGACTCGGTCCAGGAACCAACTGGCACTCATGCCTGTGTTATCATGCTCGATTCTGCATTACAGGAAGTACATCACAAGCTGTAACTTTTAAGACTTGCCTTTAAGGTAGTTACTCTTGGATGTATGTGGACGTATGCATGTACCTAATTTTCTTTATTGGCCCAACATTGTGAGTTTTGATCCTAAAGACGTCAGTCTTGTTCTTTTCGAAGGCTGTTCTGCTCCTGAAATAGAGAAATAAACCTGTGAATAGACTCAAAACTAAACGATTTCCTGTGACACTAAATCAAGCTTCTGACTTTGTAATGCACCGACATCTAAAACTGACTATGAATGAGTGTGTGTTTATGAGAGAACCATCTGTCACTGTCATTGACCCACATGTCATTCTACGGTCTCTTGCGCTGGCTTCTGCAAAAACATCTCTCTAATCAAAATGCAAAATGCATGAATTAAAAATCACCCAGTATGAATTACACATCCACTCACACTGCCAAATTACTCACACACGTCCACACGGACTTACCGATGCGGTGAAACCAACACACATCTCACCTGAGATCAGCACGCTCAAACCGCACCAGCAAACTTTGGAAATGATGACATTTAGACAGATTCTGAGATTCTGTTAAATATCATCTCAATTCCAAAATGTTGCATGTTGACTGTCGGACAGAATTAAAGTCCAAAAACATTTCTATTTTATTTTGGTGAAACTCTCTGAGAAGGTGTTTATGAACAAATCCACATAATAAATTAGTCTTTTGGTGACTGGATGAATCCCACGAAAACATGTTAGTAATGTCACAATGCAAACAACTCTTAAAACTAGGCTCCTCTTCTTTAAGTAAAATAAAAAATTTTCGTCCTTTAGATAGGCTATTGCGGTGAAATTTAACCCAGATATTTTCTTGACAAGTTTCATGAGATGCACCCAGCTACCCAAATATACAACGTTTCTCAAATAGGTTGTAAAATCTGAAATTTTGAGACATAATAAGCTAAACTTCCAAATGATTGATGAATAAACAGTTAGCCTATAGGTATGGAAGCTTGTTTCCGCCACTAAATAAAAAAAATAAAAGGTAATTGCGAGTCACAATTCTGACTTTATAACTCGCAATTCTGACTTTATAACTCACAATTCTGACTTTATATTTCGCAATTCTGACTTTATAACTCGCAATTCTGACTTTACAATTCGCAATTCTGACTTTATATTTTGCAATTCTGACTTTATAACTCACAATTCTGACTTTATAACTCGCAATTCTGACTTTACATTTCGCAATTCTGACTTTATAAATCGCAATTCTGACTTTATATCTCGCAATTCTGACTTTACATTTCGCAATTCTGACTTTATATCACGCAATTCTGACTTTATATTTCGCAATTCTGACTTTATAACTCGCAATTCTGACTTTACAATTCGCAATTCTGACTTTACAACTCGCAATTCTGACTTTATATTTCGCAATTCTGACTTTATATCACGCAATTCTGACTTTATATTTCGCAATTCTGACTTTATAACTCGCAATTCTGACTTTACAATTCGCAATTCTGACTTTACAACTCGCAATTCTGACTTTATAACTCGCAATTCTGACTTTATAACTCGCAATTCTGACTTTACATTTCGCAATTCTGACTTTATAACTCGCAATTCTGACTTTATAACTCGCAATTCTGACTTTATATTTCGCACTTCTGACTTTATATTTCGCAATTCTGACTTTATATTTAGCAATTCTGACTTTATAACTCGCAATTCTGACTTTATAACTCGCAATTCTGACTTTATATTTCGCAATTCTGACTTTATATTTCGCAATTCTGACTTTATATTTCGTAATTCTGACTTTATAATTCGCAATTCTGACTTTATAATTCGCAATTCTGACCTTACATCTCGCAATTCTGACTTTACAACTCGCAATTCTGACTTTATATCTCGCAATTCTGACTTTATAACTCGCAATTCTGACTTTATAACTCGCAATTCTGACTTTACATTTCGCAATTCTGACTTTACATCTCGCAATTCTGACTTTATATCTCGCAATTCTGACTTTATAACTCGCAATTCTGACTTTATAACTCGCAATTCTGACTTTACATTTCGCAATTCTGACTTTACATCTCGCAATTCTGACTTTATAACTCGCAATTCTGACTTTATAACTCGCAATTCTGACTTTACATTTCGCAATTCTGACTTTACATCTCGCAATTCTGACTTTATATCTCGCAATTCTGACTTTATAACTCGCAATTCTGACTTTATATTTCGCAATTCTGACTTTATATTTCGCAATTCTGACTTTATATTTCGTAATTCTGACTTTATAATTCGCAATTCTGACTTTATAATTCGCAATTCTGACCTTACATCTCGCAATTCTGACTTTACAACTCGCAATTCTGACTTTACATCTCGCAATTCTGACTTTACAACTCGCAATTCTGACTTTACAACTCGCAATTCTGACTTTATAACTCGCAATTCTGACTTTATAACTCGCAATTCTGACTTTATATTTCGCAATTCTGACTTTATAACTCGCAATTCTGACTTTATATTTCGCAATTCTGACTTTATATTTCGCAATTCTGACTTTATATTTCGTAATTCTGACTTTATATTTCGCAATTCTGACTTTATATTTCGTAATTCTGACTTTATATTTCGTAATTCTGACTTTATAACTCGCAATTCTGACTTTACAACTCGCAATTCTGACTTTATATTTCGCAATTCTGACTTTATATTTCGCAATTCTGACTTTATATTTCGCAATTCTGACTTTATATTTCGTAATTCTGACTTTATATTTCGCAATTCTGACTTTATATTTCGTAATTCTGACTTTATATTTCGTAATTCTGACTTTATAACTCGCAATTCTGACTTTACAACTCGCAATTCTGACTTTATATTTCGCAATTCTGACTTTATATTTCGCAATTCTGACTTTATATTTCGCAATTCTGACTTTATATTTCGTAATTCTGACTTTATAACTCGCAATTCTGACTTTACAACTCGCAATTCTGACTTTATATTTCGCAATTCTGACTTTATATTTCGCAATTCTAATTTTATATTTCGTAATTCTGACTTTATAACTCACAATTCTGACTTTATATTTCGCAATTCTGACTTTATAACTCGCAATTCTGACTTTACAACTCGCAATTCTGACTTTATATTTCGCAATTCTGACTTTATATTTCGCAATTCTGACTTTATATTTCGTAATTCTGACTTTATAACTCGCAATTCTGACTTTACAACTCGCAATTCTGACTTTATATTTCGCAATTCTGACTTTATATTTCGCAATTCTAATTTTATATTTCGTAATTCTGACTTTATAACTCGCAATTCTGACTTTATAACTCGCAATTCTGACTTTATATTTCGCAATTCTGACTTTATAACTCGAAATTCTGACTTTATAACTCGCAATTCTGACTTTATATTTCGCAATTCTGACTTTATATCTCGCAATTCTGACTTTACAACTCGCAATTCTGACTTTACATGTCGCAATTGACTTTATAACTCGCAATTCTGACTTTATAACTCGCAATTCTGACTGTATATTTCGCAATTCTGACTTTATATTTCGCAATTCTGACTTTATAACTCGCAATTCTGACTTTATAATTCGCAATTCTGACTTTATAATTCGCAATTCTGACTTTACATCTTGCAATTCTGACTTTACAACTCGCAATTCTGACTTTATAACTCGCAATTCTGACTTTATATTTCGCAATTCTGACTTTATATCTCACAATTCTGACTTTACAACTCGCAATTCTGACTTTACATCTCGCAATTGACTTTATACCTCGCAATTCTGACTTTATAACTCGCAATTCTGACTGTATATTTCGCAATTCTGCCTGTATATTTCGCAATTCTGACTTTATAACTCACAATTCTGACTTTATAACTCACAATTCTGACTTTATATTTCGCAATTCTGACTTTATAACTCGCAATTCTGACTTTATAATTCGCAATTCTGACTTTACATCTCGCAATTCTGACTTTACATCTCGCAATTCTGACTTTATAACTCGCAATTCTGACTTTATATCTCGCAATTCTGACTTTATATCTCGCAATTCTGACTTTATAACTCACAATTCTGACTTTATATCTTGAAATTCTGACTTTATATCTCGCAATTCTGACTTTATAACTCGCAATTCTGACTTTATAACTCACAATTTAGACTTTATAACTCGCAATTCTTACTTTATATCTCACAATTGCAAGAAAAAAGTCAGAATTGTCAGATAAAAAGTCGCAATTACCTTTTATATTTTTAATTTCATGGCGGAAACAAGTTTTCATATATAGGTGACCAGTTTATAAATTGTTCTTCATCATTCTGCAATCTTCTTCTAAACTTTTCTGAAGCTGCATCTGTCCTTTTTTCTCCTTTCTACATTTTATGAGTCATTATGCAACATTAACTGTTTGGACATTCATCTGAGCAGGTAAAAACTCTCCCATTAGTAATTAGTTTCTAAATCATTTACCGATCATCGATCAGCACTGATCAGGGTGACTGATTACTGTAGGGAGAGTTTTGAGGGTCTTTCGTTATACTCATATAATATCAACACGCACACATGGGATATTATGTGTGTATGGAGATTTTTATGAGTAGCCTACCTTTTGTGTTGAATATGTGTAAACTTATCATGTTTTCCTGAAAGACCACAAAAGGAAGTGATGCCATATGACTGTCCCCTCTCATTGATTCAATGAGAAAGTCACATGAATCTCTTCACCTTCAGATGAATGTCCATGGTGATGCTGTATAGAGGAGAGCAAATCCTGTGCTTTGCACCATGTGATCGTGGGTAATGCATGAGCCAAGCGTGATTAAAATTCATGTCATGAATAATTCATTTCATGAATATTATAATCATACAGCCCTACTAAGAAAACAATATCTGTTTCCTAAAGATGTGTAGGTGTGAATGAGATGGTCAAAGCATGCAGGATGTTCTCTTGTACAGCATTGTGTGCAAAAAAGAAATGCATGGCCACACACGAGCAGATGAGGTGGCCTTGTTACTGTTATACCTCTTTTCTGTGCTGTAGATTGAAGAAAAATACAGAATTAAATAATTAACATGGCAGATATGCACTGTCCTGTCAAAATCAACAGAAATTCCTACTTATTTTGCACCACAGACTTCCTCAAAAATACCAGCCAATTCAGCTGACACTTGAAAGATTTAAGGACTCAAAACAATAACAAGTAGTTAGTAAACACATCTTGATATGCATCAAACCAGTTTTATTAACCGCCAATCATAAATGATAATGAGGAATGATCACTTTCGGTAACCAAGCTCGTCAATGTGCATTTGTACTTTCCCTTTAAGAAAAATTACTTGACTTTGGAAACTCTCAAGAAGCATAACTTACTTGCTGGCCAGGTGAACTTTGGGAGTCACTCCAAACTCTCCATACAAGGTGACGAACACATTAGCATCAGTCCCAGCGCCTTTAACATCACCTGTGACAGTCACCACCTCGTACACTGAGGAGAAAGCAGAACGTTCGGTTATATATCAATTATACCTGACCTCCACCTAAGAAAGCATCTTGTATTCATTTGCATAACATTAGAAGGGTTGTAGTCTCAAATGCAGAGTGCTCAGGTATATCCCGTGTAACCCAACAACCTGCTATTCTAAGCTCACCCACGTTTGTATAAGCTGAATTGCTGTAAGCAATATCTCTGTAACTTAGCCATGTTAATTGAGTGAGAGTACGACATGGCCCATGTGACCTCTACCTTTCTCTGAACCACTGCAAGACCCCGTGACATCCAAATGCATGTTTTATCCTGAGGATCAGTGTAACGTTCAAACATATGGAACATGCTTTTCCTAATCAAAATGTTCACAAACTCAATGTATACTGGCCCCCTGAACTAGGATTAATTGGACACCATGGGAGAGCAATCAATGTGGGTTTTCAATTAATAATTTTATTACATTCAGTCAAACCCATTTATCTTGGCATATGGCAATATCAATGAGCCCTAATTTCAGGAAAGACACAAAAGGACATCCAATGTGACAAGTTAGTCATTTTTTTCTGGCTGGTTATAACTTTTTTATGTCAGTTACTAGACTGAAAAAACTAGACTGACCCAATTTGAATCTGAAAAGACTAATTACAAACAAACTAGTTGGTCAGACTAGTTCTTAAGATAGACTTTAAATAGAGGATAAGTATGCAACTAGCCACTAGTTCTTTTAATTAATCAGTCATTATTCACAAACCGGTTTGAATCAATATTACATTGAATTAACTCGCTAATCATTCATAAGGGAAGCTAAATCAACAAATAACTCACTGAAAAACGCGTTATTTTAATTTATGTCCGACTTGTGAAATCTGTATAATTTACGATATGTTCGTTCATATAATGTAATAATGACATTTTAATCATTTATTATGACTGTTTCGTGTGGCCAAATTTTTCTGTCAGTAATTTTTGGACCACAGTCGGTTACGTCTCTCGCGCGACCATCCCCTTTTTGCCTCCCCTTGCACAGTTAGCTGTCAACTATTTTATTGACATTTTAAATAAACCATTAAATGTTTATTTAAATGATAAATAATGACATTACTTATGCTTTCGTTTACCAGTATACATCCCATACTGATCCTAACGGAAAGCGTTCGAGCTGTTGCTATATAGGCCTACCTCAAGTGCTCACTAGAGTCGCGATATTATATCGAAGCAAAGACTATACACAAGACGCGTCACTCGTATTATTATGAATGGGGAAAAGTGCAACGCGCAATATGGCGGAATAAGCCCCGCCTTCCAAATAAGATCCAAACGCCGACTGATAAAGTCATCGCGTCACTGCAGCGGCTCCGGTTTCTATAGAAACAGTCAAGGCAGGAACACACCAAGCCGACGGTGGGCCGTCGGGCAGTTTTTGTTCTGCAGTTTTTTTTCTCAGTTTGTTCCACACCGTCGGCTGAAGTTGGTCCTCGTCTGCTTTTTTCTGGCCGATTTGACATGTTGAGGCAGGAGCACACCAAACGAACTAGTGGCGATGAAAGCAGACTGCGGGCTCACGTCGGCAGCGTCTGGGTCCAAAGTTGGCCCAATACACTAAACCAACGCTCGACATCCGAAGGCCAAGTTGCACGTCCGTTCTGCGCTTGCGTAAGATGAAATGCCTTTCTGTACCAGCAGGTGGCAGTAGCTGAACAGCCAATCAAAATGATCAGATGGCCCGACGGACCAACGAGCTCCGACACTGATTCAACATGTCGAATCGGCCAAAAAAAGCAGACGAGGACCAACTTCAGCCAACGGTGCGGAACACACTGAGAAAACTTAGTCGGCCGACCGTCAGCTTGGTGTGTTCCTGCCTTTGAATCAGCGTTGGAGCTCATCGGTCCATCTGATCATTCTGATTGGCTGTTCAGCTACTGCCACCTGCTGGTACGGAAAGGCATTTCATCTTACGCAAGCGCAGAATGGACGTGCTACTTGGCCATCGGCTGTCAAGCATCAGTTTGGTGTGTCAGGGCAACTTTGGATCCAGACGCTGCTGACGTGAACCAACCCCACAGTCTGCTTTCGTCGCCACTAGTTCATCGGCGTCAGCTTGTGGCCGGTTGCATAAACCACTTAAAAGTTAAGACACTAATGTTTTTCTTGAAGAGTGGTCCTAATTTTTAAAGTCTGTTACATAAAAAGGTAGATTGGTGTAATTTGAATTGGAAAAATAACAATGAACACCCCTTGGTTAACTGCAAGTTGGTCAAACTAGTTTTTAAGACACAGTCTAAATATAGTGACTAAGTTTATGCAACTGGCCTTTGGTGTGTTCCTGCCTTCAGACGCACGCCTCTGAAATGAGGCACAAGAGACGCGCATTTAGGACAGCCTGAAAAATACAGTTTTTTTGTCATGATTTGAGCGTTTAGAAACAAAATTTATGAGACAGTTGTTGTCAGATTTCATTGGTGATTTCATATATGAAATTTAATCGAAAGCTTGGCAAACATCTTTGGAGAATTTGATGTTTCCCCATTCAAAGAGATAGGAGCTGTACTTGAATGCCCGAGAGGCATTTCAAAGATGGCCGCCGAGTGAAATGACTTGTCTTAAAGGGACTAAGTCCCTGACAACAACTGTCTCATAAATTTTGTGTCTAAACTCTCGAATCATGACAAAAAATTTTATTTTTCAGGCTGGATCAGCCTAATGCGCATGCGCAGCTGACTCAACCGTCATAGTACAACAGCCAATCACATTACTTTCTGGTGTTGCATGAATGCAATTGGCTAGCATCTGTGATCTGATTGGCTGATGCCTGCGTTGGCACTTGAAAAGTTGAGAAATCTTCAACTTCTTCAACATCTTCTGCCGTGAGCAACGCGAGTGAAACGACGCAACGGAACCCAGAATTTAGTTTGGCAATGCATGACGTCACCCATTCAAAGAAGCGTTAACGCCGACGCCCTGTGTGAATGTACCGTAAACGTTGTTTGAAGCGTTGTTAAAGTGATAGTTCACCCAAACATTTAAATTCTTTTATCATTTACTCACCCTCAAGTTCTTCCAAACCTGTATGAATTTCTTTCCTCTGCTGAACACAAAAGAAGATATTTTGAAGAATTTCGGTAACCGAACAGTGATGGACCCCACTGACGTCCATCAACTGTTTGATTACCTATTTTCATTTTTGGGTGAACTATCTCTTTGAGTTGCGATATAAGGTAAGGTACCCCTGGATCTGTGCTAAGTGATAACCTCAATCGAACGTGCTACACCTGACTGAACCTGACAGCTTGACGTCCATCGTGCTGAATGAGGTTTTGATGGTTCCATGAAAAGGCCGATTAGAGTGTAATGTTTCAGGCCATAGAGAGGTGCCCGTCTGATTCAAATCCACCGCTGGCACGGTGCCCGTCGCCGTTCTCTCATGATACCCTGCTGCCAGGACACTGTAATAACCAGCCAATCCAGACACACTTCTGCTGTGCCAAACAGACCTCTAGAGCTGTCTGCCAATATGAAATCCGGAAGGTTCTCTGACTGGACGTTAGTGGAATGATCAGAATTTTACTGCAAATCAGATACTGACACTCTTAAAAAGGAAAGTTCCAGTTATTGCAGACCTAAGATCAAGGTTTTAATCTCCATATTGCAACTCCAAAAAAATCGTTCATAAGAGGTAGATTCTTTGCTCGTAAAATCTACTGAAGACTTCTGTCTCCATTCCTCCCTCATCTATTTCTTTTGTCTTTGTTCAACCTCCAGCGTTCAAGTATTCAATTAAGAGATGTTCCAGGGTTAAAAGAAATCCAACCTGTGAGAAACCGAGGACGGGGGTGCCTGACTGAGAGTGAAAGCAGAGAAAGAGACAGATAGACGCAGCGAGAGAGAAAGACAGCTTATCCTCAGAAAAGACAGACAGTTTGAAGGAAGGATAGTTCATCAACAAATGACAATTTTATCATTTATTCGCCCTCATGTTGTTCCAAACTTGCATACTGAACGCAAAAAGAGATATTGTCTGTCAATATTAGCTGTCAAGCACAACAAAAACAGAAATGAAGTAGTCCATGAATTGTGCACAGTATTCAAAGTGTCCTGAAGTCATAATAGCTTTGTGTGAGAAACAGGCCAAAAGTTGTTCATTGATAATCTTCTCCATCACTAAAGCTCTGAAATTTCTTTCAAACCCATAATAGCATGTTTGGAAGAACGTGAGGGTGAGTAAATGATGACTGAACTTTCATTTTGGAGCAAACTTTAAATGAATGAATGCATTAAATTTTGCCAAACTGCTTTGGGAGTCTCCCTTTATCTTTTGTCTTGATCAAAAGACAGACTTGAGAATAAAAAGAAGAACAGGAGGGAAATCCTCTTCCAGAGTCTACCTTTCTTTTTGTTAAATTCGTCTTCTTGATCATCCGATTCCTCCGTGTGATAGTTCAGCAGCTCCTGCTGGTAGATCTCGGCATAATCCACCTGTTTGACCTTCGACTTCTTCCCCTTCTTTGCTTTCTTGTCCTCGTCGCTGTCGGAACCTTTCTTTTTCTTTTTATCCTTTTTCTTCTTCTTCTTATCCTCCTCTTCCTCTGCATCCTCCTGCATGGCATCCTCATCCTCCTCTTCCTCGGCAGACTTCTTCTTTTTCTTGCCGTCTTTGCTCTTTTTCTCCTTGGACCCCATGTCTTCTTGTCCTTCTTTGCTTTCAGATGGTTTACTCTTCTTTTTCTTCTCTTTCCTTACCTCTTTTACGTCCTGTTCCTCGTTTGAGGATTTCCCTTTGGTCCGTTTTTCTTTGCCGACAGGCTCATTGTTGTTCTGTTCGTCTGTCCCGTTGTCATTTTCTGTCACCTCGACATCTTCCTTACTCTTCTTTTTCTTTTTCTCTTTTACGGAGTCACTCTTTTTTCTCTTCTCCTTCTCTGTAGGTGTCTCAGTGCTTGCTGTCTTCTCCTCGGAGCTCTTCTGTCTGGTCTTTGCATCCCTCTTGCTCTTTCCTTTCACCGTTGGCTCCTTCTCCTCTCCTTCGTCATCCCTTTCTTCGGTTTCTGTTGGTTTTTTCTCTTTTGTGGGCATCTTTTATTCATCCAGAGAGTGGCGGGGTGAGGGTGAGTGTTTCCTCGCCGTCTGCGGTGTAAGGTGTCGCCGTCTGACCCGTGCAGGCCGATGGGCCCCTGCGTGCAGCTGGAGCGGGGCCTCAGCTCGGAGCCGGAGGCTCTCTCGCGCAGGTCCTGCGGTGCAGTGCAGAGCTCATGAATAATTACTGGCCTCAGAGTGGTCACATGATCTGTGAGAGAAAGCAAATGAAAACGGAGAGGACAGCGAGAGAGAGGGGGGTTGGGCCTCATAACGTTCATTATTCATGGTCTCGGGATCGCTTTACTAAAGCACAGCGTGCTTTATATATATTTATAAAAATACATAAACACAATGTCAATGGAAATATAACCTCTTTTAAGCACAATTCAAATGCACATCAACAGAAAAAAGGACAAGGCGCGAGAAAAGAAAAGGAGAGTATAACAAAGAAAGTCAGACAGAGAGAGAGAGAGAGAAAAGATACACCAGTAGAGAGGGAGTATTACAGAACAGATAATTAAAGACGCTTCACTAACACTTGTAAATAATTAACAGTGATTTCATTAACACAGATAAATAAGTTAGTGCCACTGGATTAACGTGGTCAAACTATTTAACATGCTTTACCCAACCTAAGCAATAAAGAAGATCGGGCTCCTAATTTAGGCAAATTGCCGTCTGGCTGAAAGTGAAAGAAGTCTCTCTAAAACACTTGTGTGTGAACATACAAGAAAATGAACACAAAGAACAGCTCATAAAGACAGATTTTTACATTTTCTTGACTGTACAAACCTCGCCTTCACAGTGTTGTGAGTGGTTGCCAGGGCATAACTATGACATTGCTAAAGTGTTTTTGGATAGTTGCTAGGTGGTTGCTAAGGTGTTCGGATTAGTTGTGAAGTAGTTTTTTTGCTGGCACAAGTCAAAAATAATGGCGTACACCCTCAAACAGAGCTCAGCAGTAACAGTTTGTTTATGCTGGCTGAGCAGTTTAATACACCTAAAAATGTATTTAAATAAATATATTAAAATTACATTTATATGCATAATTTAAACTTAATAATTTAAATGTGTATTTTTTTTACTAATTTAAGTGCAAAATTATATTTTTTACACATACATTCAACAAATATTTTCTTTTCGAAGAAAAAAAATGCAGTAATAGCTGGATATTTTACAGATAAATTCATAAACAAATATGATGGAAAATGAAAAAAGATGGCATACATAACAAAATATGTCTGTTAAAGTTCTGCCTCTTTGTCGCCATCTCAGTTTGAAACCTGCAATTGCAGTTGTTTGCGGAATTATCATCTTTACGTGGGTTGTGCATCGGCACGGCTCCTCAGCGCGGTTGAATCTAGTGTTTGCTGTCAGTCACCGCACCGTTGTGGATACTACTTAGGAATCCAGTTGCTGTGAGAAAAGGCTATAAATGATCCGCCACCTGCAGGATTTTCACATGATATAGCCTACTAGCTGGGACTCATTCTTTATGTAAACAGACGTGACGTAACGACATAAAGACGAACGGCAGCATGCACAAATTTCCCAAGGAAACCCTCCAGTACCACTCGAATTAGAAAACATTATTACAATCTTACCGTTGTGAATCGGGCTAAGGTACGGAGATAGTTTTGAACACTGGTTGATATGCAGAGCTGAGTAGTTACGGATTACGTAATTAGATTCTAAAAATCAAGTACTTGTAATTAGAGTAAACTACTTTTTAAAATATGTAATGAGACTACAGTTACTTTTTTATGGATTACATGATTACATATTATTTACACAATGGCAGTAAGTGGTTCACAATTCATTGATTCTCCTAATTTTTAATTTTTTTTAACGTTTATATTTTATTCATAATAAACCTGCCGCTTATATACGTTTGTGATTCTTCGAGTTTTTCCAGTGGTGAAGGGGAAATATAGATGAATATATATGAAATAATAATAATGTAATAATAATATATGAAATATAGCTGAAATATTTCATGTTTTTCAATATTTGTTTTTGTAATGTTGCTGTTTTCTAAATTTACTTTTAAGTAAATATGTTTTAAAACCATAAGATGTGATTTTGTTTTATTATCAGCAAACACTAACAGGTACATTAGTGTTAGTATTTTGAAGTATTAACTGTCCATACATTGTACTTTTAAAAAAAATCTGTTGAGGCTCTTGTTGGTGAATAGAATATATTTTTTCTTTGAATTTGTCAAAATAGTACAATATTACCCTACAATATATGTGACATCAAATAAGGGTTAGCACAAAAGTAATCTAAATGTAATCCAAAAGTAGTACCAAAAATGTGTAATCTAAGAGATTATATTACTGATTACAAATTTTGTCATGTAATTTGTAACTGATTACAATTCATAAGTAATATACCAAGCTCTGCTGATATGTACTTGTTCAAAAATTGATTTTGGATAATGCAGCTTTAATTTCAAGGCATTCTTACTGATGATATCAAAGCAATCACAATTCACTCTTGCAATTTCTACAAAACATCATATATCACATGATCATACTATGACATAATATGAACAAATAGGAATCAACAAATGTTACAGAAAATAAACACATAAACATACATGTATAAAACAAATGTCATATGTGTAATGACAATGAGTGCAGAACTGGTCTGAAAGGACTGACACAGCACACTGATTGCAATATATGCTTAAATCTATAATGCTAAAGATAATTCTTCTGCAGGTAAATTGCTAATCTTTATGTGTATGGATTGTTTTGTCTTTGTTAATGCGTGTGAATAAGAATTTGAACCCATAATAAATTCTCCTGAGACGACACCCTAATTCTAACTCCTGCCATTAGCTTTATTACAAACACCTGATACTGCTATCATCTGATAAACACAAACTCTCACACACACACACACACACACACACACACACACACACACACACACACACAACCTCACAACATCTCATTTACACACAATATATCTCGCATAGACACGTTTTTATCTCTCCCTCCCTCCCTCCCTCCCTCAGACACAAACACATTACCTCAACAAGGATGTTGTGTGTGCATTAGCTAGCTTTGTGGGCAGGAAAGTTCTTGTCCTGACCATTTACCACAATAAAACACCAGCCATATTCATTTTAAAGAAAATAACTCATAACTGTCTATCTATCTTTTCGTACAACTTACTTCAGTTTGCACATGCAGAGAAACATCTTGTGGCCACATACACTTTTACTAGCAATGAACATGACCAGCAGAGGGCGATATGACCGACAGAGCGTTGTCATGATGCACACACATGCAAAACACACACCATATGTTAAATAATTCACTCTTCACTAAACAGTCTGTTGTAGAGATAACAAATGAGTCAGCTGACCAGCTAATATACTTACATCTGACCCTCTTGTCAGTGTTTGTGTGTGTCCAGTCCGCTTTGTAAACCAAGTGGACTCAAAAGACTCAAAAGAACGATTCGCTCTCTGATCTAGTTCTCTGAATGAGTGAATAATGCATTTTAGGTGAACTATTCTTGCTGAGAATGAAAACATTTTGCAGGTGCTCTAATAAATTATGTATTTAGAATAAATCCAATCTCCATGAGTAAATTAAAACGTATTACACTTAAACTGAATTTTGATTCATTTTCTTTCAGACCTCATTCATCTAACGTTACTATATAGCCAGTACCCTAAAGTTTGTCATTGTCAGGTAAAACTTTACAATAAGGTTTCATTCGTTAACATTATTAACATGATCTAACAATGAACAATACTTATCCTAAGATAATGTTATGCTTAGATAATGAAACATTTTAATGTCAAATGTCATATCTGTTAACATTAGTTAAAGGGTTAGTTCACCCAAAAATGAAAATTCTGTCATTTATTACTCACCCTCATGTCGTTCCACACGCGTCAAACCTTTGTTAATCTTCGGAACACAAATTAAGATGTTTTATTAGTTGAAATCCGATGGCTCCGTGAGGCCTCCATAGGGAGCAATGACATTTCCTCTCTCAAGATCCATAAAGGTACTAAAAACATATTTAAATCGGTTCATGTGAGTACAGTGGTTCAATATTGGCGACGAGAATATTTTTGGTGCGCCAAAAAAAACAAAATAACGACTTATTTAGTGATGGCCGATTTCAAAACACTGCTTCAGGAAGATTCGGAGCACAAATGAATCAGTGTATCGAATCATGATTCAGATCGCCTGTCCAACTGCCAACGGCTGAAATCACGTGACTTTGGCGCTCCGAACAGCAGATTCGATACACTGATTCATTTATGCTCCGAATCTTCCTGAAGCAGTGTTTTGAAATCGGCCATCACTAAATAATAGGGGTGTAACGATACGCTCAGGCCACGATACGATACGTATCTCGATACGGAGTTCACGATACGATACGTATCACGATATTTTGAACAAAATGAAACTGAAATTCAAACAAGATTTATTAAAAAAACATTAACAAATTTCAATAATTTTCCTTGTTGTACATACAAGATCACATTTCAATAAAATAAATAAATATAAAATTTTAATAAAAACCTTCTGTATTCAAATTAACAGTTGAATAGGGCTGTCTGTCACTGAAAAAAAAAAGTTAAATTTAACATGAACTTAGAATTATGAATAGGGGCCGTTCACATATCGCGTCTAAAAACGCGTGGAAGGCGCGGCCGCACCGCTTCTCCTTCTTTCCAAAGCGCTTGCGCTCCCGTGGCGTCGGTCGTTGCTATGCAACCATGAACTAAGCTCTCCAAGAGGATCAGGATGTTTCTGCAAAGGATAAATGATTTCTAGCCCTTGCATTAGTTTTACTACGAGATATATTGATGGAGATAAGATATAAAAACCACCATGTACAGCTATGATCAGCTGTTCGGCTGAGCTTTTGATGTTTTGTTACGGAAAGGCCATAGCTGATCGGTTGATTCTTGTCACACGACCTGCGGTGCGCTTGCGGCATTCTGAGAAGTTGAGAATTGCATGCGCGTCGATCCCATTATGAGCGCGCCTGCCGCGCGGCTACATTTGAAAATAATAACTGACTTGCACGCGGAAAAGACGCAATATGTGAACGGCCCCACAGAACTTCTTAAAGCAAAGCATCGCAAGCGTCTTTTGCTTTTCTGTGAGCACAGCTGTTGCTGTGCACTGCGGTGAAAGAAAGCCACGACTTTTCTCACACGACCATGCAAGAGACTGACATGAGAAACGTTTAAACCTGCTTGCAAGATTCAATGTGTGCCCGAAACACTTACTGAACTAGAGAGCTGATTGAGACACACCATCTACGATAAATCGTTACACCCCTAATACTTATAGTAATTTAAAAATGTGGTAGCATTGGATCTGGACAGGAAGGATAACTCTGGGAGTTGGAAGGGGTGTGTCGCGATTCTGCCTTCTCACATCGCGATACAGGTTCGTGGACCTGCGTATCGCGATTTCGGTTTCATATCGCATATCGTTACAGCCCTACTAAATAAGTCGTTATTTTGTTTTTTTTGGCGCTCCAAAAATATTCTCGTCGCTTTATAATATTAATATTGAACCACTGTACTCACATGAACCGATTTAAATATGTTTTTAGTACCTTTATGGATCTTGAGAGAGGAAAATGTCATTGCTGGCTGGAGGTCTCACGGAGGCATCGGATTTCAACTAAAATATCTTAATTTGTGTTCCGAAGATGAACGAAGGTCTTACGGGTGTGGAACGACATGAGGGTAAGTTATAAATGACAGAATTTTATTTTTGGGTGAACTAACCCTTTAATGCACTGTGAGCCAACATGAACATTTTTATTAGACTATAACCCTAAATGTTAATATCGTTAGTTCATGTTAGTTGATGCAATGTTAACAAATGAAACTGCTTGTTAAGTTATACACTCCATCAGTAATTTTAAATGATTTTATTTATACAAACGCAATCATTCCAGGGCATTATTCATAAGAAAACATATTCTATTTCCTCAGATTTTCTCCAGTTAATCTCTTTTTCAGATTTCAGATTTTTCTTATTTCATTTATGTCTGGTGGATTTCAACTTCTTTATCTTTTAAACTTACCAAGGAAGAAAAAAATACACTAATATGCTCATTTATATTGTAAAATCCTTTCACAACCCACTAGTGAGGACATTAACTGGTCCTCACAAAATTAAAAGGCTTATAAATCAACCAAAAGATGTTTTTATTTAAATCTAGTGATGTGCACATGTTTAGGTTTAGGAATAGGGGTTGGGTTAGGTGATAGAAAATATCATTGACCTGATATAAAATCAATGGAAGTCTATGCAATGTCCTCACTAAGATAGCAAAACAAACCTGTGTGTGTGTGTGTGTGTGTGTGTGTGCAGGTAAAGGAGAACTCCAGAGAAATCAAACTATGTTTGTCTGATTAACACTGATTAACCTCTGAAACTGATCAATTATTTATTACTGGATCAACATCCGACACCAACCATGGATATCTGAGAGAAAGAGAGAGAGAGAAAAAGAACTTTTCACACTAAAAATAATATAAAACACCATAGAACTCACTTTTTAAGAGTAGCAGATCTGTGTGCTTTATTGGCTTGACAAATAACTGTACATATGTGTTACCAAAACAATGGTAGGTTAACTGACGACAAAAAACAATGCACGATAAATATAGAAAAATTTAAAATAAAAATTGCATAAATAATAAAAAGTAAAAATAGAATAACTGATATTGTTGTGCAATTTAAGAAATCAGTGGTGAGAGAGAGAGAGAGAGAGAGAGAGAGAGAGAGAGAGATGCCTTTAAGATGTCTTCAAGCTTCATGAAATCAAGATCTCAATAGATATTAAAAAGTTGATTTCTTGGTAAAGTGATAAGGTCACACTGTTGTTATCACAATATCATATTACAAGAACCTGAAAACAAAGTATATAAAGTTCAGCATTATAAACATGATCAGTCGATTTAAAAGACACTAAAACCTCAATCACAGATTGTGTGTGCGTGAGAGAGACAGAGGGAGAGAAAAACAATGGACTGCAAAAACATTCCTCAACATAAACAAATGTGTATCATAAAAATGATCAAACATGACTTCAGACCCTGCGCTAAACATGTACAAGCATCTACCATTATATATAATACATGTATGAAACATACATGTTTCAACTGAAATACTTAATGTCATGTCAAACTCAGTCTACGTTATGCACTGATGTGGCTATTAATGCATGTTAAATTTGCTCTTAAAACAGTGTTAGGACTCTTATAGGTGTCTTAACCAGGTGCAACGTAACAATCTCAGCCAATCTGAATATATTTTATGGTAATATACAACTGAGTGGACTGGGATTTTGGACCAATGAGATTCCACAGTGGGCGGGGCTACCCTGCAGAAAAAGGGTACATCATTTGTTGTGATATTGTTTGGCGCACGAAGCCTCCTCACAAAGTTTCAAACGTGACATCTGTTCGGATACACAAACACGACACCACTACAGAAAATCACCAAACAAGAAACACGTACCATTTTGCAACCGTCCTGACATGATTTTGTAAAAACACATTAATAAAACGCCTGGCCTTTAAGGCTGCAATTTGCACACACGCAAGTAGACATGCGTAAGTCTAAGTTCCGTAGCGCCAGTAAATGGGAGGAGCTCTACAAAACGAACCAATCAGATCGCACCTTCGGCGCCAACCCTTGTCCGTTTCACCTGCAGGGGCCTGTGTGCACGTGCACAATGCCGCGAGCGTGCATGTGCATGAAGTTAAAGATCTCATACGGCATGGCGTGGAACCCGGGCCGGGGCTTGACGTTGTCATAGTAATGGTGCGTTATGAAGATTCCAGAGGGGTTCATTGGAAATGCCCAGAAGCCGTAGAGATGCACTTCTTCGCATAACTCCATCGCAGCGGTGACCAGCATCAGGCCGCTGCTGAGGCGTTTGGCGCGCACGCCCTGCACGGCCCAGAAGCGCTGCACGTTCATCAGGTACTGCGGGTGGAAGAAGAACACGCCGCGGGGGGACTCGAAGTCGTCCAGCATGTACTTCACACGGAATGACACGTCGGTGTTCCTCGTGTTATAAAACGCTGGCAAAACCAACGAAGAGTTCTCGTAATTCTGGAGAACATCATAAAATGGCTTCCTCCATTTCTCCAACTTTTGAAACCTGGTGCAAATAGAGACAGAATTAGTGTCTCAATGGTTGTGTTACAGGAATGCAAACTGATCTCATTAGTATTCATAGGTATTTTTTGTATAAAGTGTAGTTATAGCACACATTTCTTAGATGTACCTGCCAAGAATATGTCCAGGTCATATATATATATATATATATATATATATATATATAGTTCTTTCTGGTTCTCGAATCTGATTGGCTGAGAGCCATGCAATATTCTCCCAGTATCAGCACTGGAACCGTTTCACCATTTGTATCACTCTGCTTGCGGCCACTGTCACCATATTTGTTGTTTCATCATGAAATGTAGTTTTAAGAGTTTTTTAGGCGAGAATGTAGTTATTTAGACCACAAGTGTGATTCATTTATAAACATAGCACCTATTTATTTGTTTAGACACTTTCTCAGATGCAAGCTCCAGGCCATCAGCGGCCGTTCAGTGCTCATGTACCCACAGAGAACAGTTTCATCTCGGCCAGTCCTTTGGGAATTTGCCGCTGGCTCTTCAAATGGGACTGATATCAAATGGGCAATCTTTGGTTTCATTAATCGATTACTTGTTCCAGAGCAAAACAATTTGGTTTAAGAGGAAAAATTAAGTTTCATAACTTTATATTTAGGATATATTTAACTTAAATCTTGTACTAAAGCGCTGTTTTTGTCCGTTTGACTGAATTGTGTGCTTTTATTTATTTCCTATTGTCTTTTATAATGGCTATTGTTGTTAATTTAAATACTGTTGTTCAATAAATATTATTTTATATAAATAATATGCCGTATTTGGTATCAAGAAATATCGACTTCAGTGAAAGTTGCATTATTAGATGGCAGAAAAGATCTTTATGAGTGAGTCAGAAGGAGGAAGTTGTTTTAGCACTGTGCACAGCAAAATCCCCAGAGTTAAATCAACTCTGCTCAGAGTACATTTGGTCCCTCTCTAAATAGTGTTAAAATAACACTGAAGCAGAGTTAAAGTTAATGAGATAATTAAGAAATTAATTAAGTGATGATTAAGCATTAGTGATGAACACCTGCTGTTAACAAGCAGAATCACTGAAGAAAAGAGAAACACAAGAACTACAACTGACTTCAGTTTCTTTCAGACTTCAACTTTAGTCGATCTCTCTCTCATAATCTTCAGTGAAGCGACTCAACGTTCCTTCCTTAATAGTTTTAAAGTGACAAATTAGTAGCGGAGGCTTGGCGAAAGGAAGTAGTTCTGCACAAAAGAGCATTTTTAAAGACATTCTGTTGTTGTTTCTTATTTATTTACACACTTGTTCCGCCGAACTGTTGTATAAATGCAATATTACACTCATAGCAGTGCAAAATGTATGTGTACATTTTACATATGAATACTAACGAGATCATATAGATGTGTTTGTGTGTGTGTACCTCTCAGTTATAATGCTGGGATTTATTGTTACAAGATCAGTCTTAGATCCCACATCTTTACTGTACATATCTGAGATAGGAGGAATATTACATCTGAAAAAGAGTTTGAACATGATGAGATTGTTTCTAAATATTCCCATGACATATAAACAAACACACACAACGCTTCTGCATTTTACCGGAAGACAAAGTCAGTGGCATCAATCTCTCGTCCACACTTGCTGTTTTTGATGATACCGCCGTTCCCGATGACGGCACATTTCTTAAACTGGGATTTGGAATAGGGCATGTCCTGCAGTCAGAGCAGAGAATACATTCAGAAACAGGGCAGGATGAACCAAAATGGGATTACATAGATGATTGCTTGAAGATGGTTGCTTGGCAACTGTTGCAGTCATAGAGTTTCTAGGGTGTGATCACTGCAGAAGTTGCTAGGTAACGCTTGCCTTGATACTTAAAGATGTTTGATTCATAATGTTAGGCAGGGTGTGGCTGCTTCATGCAGGAGATTCAACTGAAGAAAAATTACATCTGTGTGTATAAAATGATTTCATATACGCAGATATCAGACTATATCTTCTTATCTCCTGCACCTCTGGTTAAACAATCCAATTGGAATGTGCTCAGGATTCTGATTGGAATAATATCATCATTTGGAATAAATCTTAAAGAATTCTAATTGATTCAAATAATAATATTCTGATTTGATTCTTCTTTGAGCAGATTTTAAATCAGAACTTTGAAACACTTAAAGCCTTTATATATAATGCATTATAAAAGTATTTGAATGCATTGTAATGCACCTCATAATGCATTGCATGATTGTAACCACAGTTATAATACATTATAATTAGAGATGCACTGATGTATTAGCTGCTGATATTTATCAATTAACTGCGTGAAGGCACTATATCGAAATGGCTGTCTTGGTGAGTATCCTTGTAAACATACACAGCAAAATCCCCAGAGTTAAATCAACTCTGCTTGGAGTACATTTTGTCCCTCTCTAAATAGGGTTAAAGTAACTTTGAAGCAGAGTTAAAGTTAATGAGATAATTAAGTGATTAATTAAGTTATGATTGAACGTAAGTGATGAACACCTGCTGTTAACAAGCACAATCACTGAAGAAAAGAGAAACACAAGAACTACAACTGACTTCTGCCACAGTCTTAGATGAAATCAACTGAAGATGAAATACATTATGTCTCTCAAGATCTCAGCAGAGGAGGATTGTCTTTTCTTCAGTGATTCTGCTTGTTAACAGCAGGTGTTCATCACTAATGCTCATTCATCACTTAATAATTAATTGCTTAATCATCTCATTAACTTTAACTCTGCTTCAGTGTTACTTTAACACTATTTAGAGAGGGACCATATGTACTCCGAGCAGAGTTGATTTAACTCTGATAGTCAGTTATGTCTTAAATGAATGTAAACAGCTGAGAAATAAAACACTTGTTTAACAGTATATTGGATCCGTGCAGCTCTTAAAGTGACAGCAGCCTAATATTCCTGCTGCGATGCTGTCTGTGTTTTAATGTTAATCAAACAACAAAAGACCAAAAAATCCACTCACTACTTTTGACAAAACAATATTTGTAACTTTAATAAGGATTAAAATGTATTTAATTTATACAGTAAAGAATATGCAGTGTTATTTTACACTTTATTTCTGTACCTGAAAACTGTTCCAAACTGTTGAAAACTGTTTGGACCTTTAAAAAGCACTGTTTATTTCATATGTATCTTTGTTCTGTTGTATTTATGCATTTATGCTGGCCCGCTGAATGTTAAATGGATCCAATCCATGTTTGATAGAAATTATTTGATGAATAAATCAAAACACTATCAATTTTAACGACAAAACTTCAAATAAGAGATCAAGAGACAACTATCGGTATTGGAATCAGCCGATAATTGTTTGTTAAAATTGGTATTGGTCCAAAAAAATCCTATTGGTGCATCCCTAATTATAATACATTGTTACACAGACAATATAATAATGCATTAAAACACATGAAAAACAACCAATTTCAGGAAGGATTTTAATATGGTTAGAATTCTATCAGAAAATGTATAAAGGATGATAACATACATTATGAATACCTCAAGTAAAGTAGAACTCTACTTCTATTATATTGGAATAATGTCTTCCTACTAAAAAAGGAATGAGATAAAGGCGCTATATGAGTTTATTTTCTTTTGATGTTCATTTTATCCTCTTGGAACTAAATGTTCTAAACTATCCAACAAAAAGGAATCTAATAAGAAAATTCCGATTAGGATTTAAATTCCAATTAGGAAGTTCAAAATTATGATTAAACTTCCAATAGGAATTAGCTATGCATTTTAGCAAAATCCGCTCTTCCAAGCTCATGTAGTCAAAGACAAGCACTGTAAATGAGATTTAACACTACTCTCACTCACATCAGGGAACATTTTAAAAATCTCCGGGCTGATGTGCAAGAGTCCACTCGTATCCACCTCGTAACGCAGTTTAGTGCCAGAGGGAGTGTTTCTCTTCGTGGTAAACAGGAAGGAGGGGGCATTGCAGCAACGTGACAGAGACATTCTATTGGACAGAGGGAGAGATGACATCATCACTTTGTTACAACAAAAGAATCCTATTGGACGTCGAGAGAGATGACATCATTCCTTTGTTTTTGACAAAGAACTCCCATTAAGACTGTGTTGAATTTGGGGGATAAAAGATAACGGTAAAGGAAAAAGTGGACGCGTATTTGTGTGACTCACTTGAAATTATCCGTCTCCTCCTTGTTTTGCTCCCACTTACACACCTGCAGGTTCCTCCATCGCTCAAACAGCTCTGAAGTCTTTACCCTAAAACACACGCACACATAAATTCAATTAATCACAGACACAGTACTATGAGCAATAGTACAAGTGCAGTTTCCTTAGAAATCACTAATAAAGAAAGGAAAGGAAACTGCGTTCTTGCTCAGATATTATATTTCTTTAAATAGATGCTCTTTTTACAAGGTCTGTCCTTTGAGATGAGACATTCATCAGGAAATCTGACTCCCGCTGGAACGCTCACTCTCTACGTACAGACATCTGAGAGAGAAACGTACATGGTCAGTACTTTCACATCTGTGATTTCTTGCCGTAGTTCCTTGCAGGAAGTGGAGTTGAACTCCAAAGAGCCTTCGGAGCGTTCCAGATACCTGCCAGAAAACAGAGAGTCAAACACTCGTCCTGTCTTCCACCTGAACACATGCACACACTGCAGGAACAACCTGCGATGGGCTTCCACCATGGAGAGCCTAACTGAAGATCCTTGTTGCACGTTTGCATTTCTATAGTCTTGTCAAACAGTCCTGAAGGAATGCCCATGGATTTCAATTGTAGCTTGGAACCAATCCTAACAGAATCAAATATGAATCCCCTAAGAACCGAATAATATATTTTCTTTATTTACACTCCGTGTGCATTGCATATTAAGAGTTTAGAGCAGCGGTTCTCAAACTTTCTGACTTCGAAGCCCCTAATTATCAAAGACGATGTCTGAAGCTCCATGATATTTCTGGTGCTTCTGCTGTTATGAGAAAGCTGCTCATGTTCAAACATTTTTATTTACAGAAACTAAGAAGTGGCAATTTAAATTAGTTTAATAAAATAATATTTATCCAGTATGAAATAATTAAATTCCAGAAGTTTTAAAAACTGAATGTTTACACTTTACACTTTACAAATTTACATGTATTTTCCAGTTTCCAGTCATTTGTGATTAGTTTTCTTTAATAATATATTTTCAAAATATTATATCATTTTATATACATACATATAAACTTAGAGTTTGACATAATTATACAAAAATGTTATTTATTTATATAATGTATTCATTTCATGAATGTCCATACTTTTTCCAGGTCTACAGATCATACTTGTAAAATTCCTTATAAATTCAAAACATGTATGTCCATAATTTTTCAAGGTCAGTTCTCTAAATTGTAATGTTGACATGCATTCTCTGTAAAGCTGCTTTGAAACAATATCTATTGTGAAATGCGCTATACAAATAAATGTGAATTGAATTGAATTGAATTTCTTCATATATACAGGTTTTCCCAGAGTGACATGGAAACTCATGTGAGAACACACTAAAAATGCACTGTAAACCTATTTAGCAATACAATCTTTTGCAATATAGTCTTTTATGAAGTTACAAAACATTTACTCACTGTTTTTGACTCATTAACCTGTGACACAGAAATGCTTATGTGCTCCCTAAAGCCCGGGATACACTGCACGATTTTTGGCTGTCCCAGACGAAAGATTGCCATCGTGAAACAATAGTGGCGATTTCTGCGGCTCTTAATTGGTGGTCTTATGTCGTACAGCGAGAGAGGTTCAAAGACTGCCGTTTTCCTGGTCCTGTGACCAAAGACAACCTACGATAGTTTTCTGACAGTGTCAGAAATTCAGCATGATCATCGCACAGTGTGTTTGCTGCTACGACCTACGTCTACTGACCAGCCAATAAAAATGCGACATGAAATCAACACGACATGGCACTAAAACTTAAAACCGCTTACCTCAAGCTCTTTTTTACAGAGCCCCAGACATGACATGCAGGAAAAAAATAGTAGGCTAAATTGTGCGCACGATTTACTAATTCATTCCCTCGATTTGCTAAAACGTGCGCACAATGTACTATTTTGTTCCCTCGATTTATATATCATGCACATGATTTATAAATCGAGGGAACAAATTAGTAAATCGTGCGCACAATTTATTAAAACGTGCGCACGATTTACTAATTCGTTCCCTCAATTTATAAATCATTAATAATCATTAATCATTTAATAAATCGAGGGAATGAATTAGTAAATTGGTGCACAAATAAGTAAATCAAGGGAACGAAATAGTAAATTGTGTGCACAATTTAATTTTTTTTCTTGCATGTCATGTGCGGGGCTCCGTACTTTTCCCTTCTTATTTTCCTGCTTCCTTTTTATTTTCAGCACACATAAAATCTACAACTGCCAAAGTGTGATACAACATGGTATTTTTGTTTACCACTACTCTTCTATAGAAACTTGCATCGTAGCCTACGAGTCGACAGGTATCATTATCGTACAGTCTACATGCATGTCGTGCTGAAGTTCAGTGGATCCATGTCGCACAGTGTGATTTGTAACGATCTTAAAGGATTGCAAAAATCGTGCAGTGTATCCCGGGCTTTAGGGGCTGTTTACACGACACCGTTTTTAACTAAAAACGGAAAACTTTTAATGCGTTTGGCCATTTATTTACATGACAGTGGCGTTTTGGTGGCCTGAAAATGCAAACTTTTGAAAACGGTTTTTAGGGGCCATTTACACGACACCGTTTACTTTTTAAGCGTTTTACGCAGTTCATTTACATTTATCGCCATCTAATGGCATGCCAGCAGACTACAGCGTTGTTAGTCGTTTTACCGGATTTGTATGAATGGGGATCATTTTGACAGCGTCTGGACACGGAAAACGCAAAGGAAAAACTTCTTCGTTTTAACAACATACCCTTAAAGTGCAAGTTTTCGAAAACTATACTGTTGTCATTTGAGAATGTCCTCCAAAAAACAACCCTAAGTCGTTTTTTTCAAGCACCTTATTATGACCTATATTTATGTTTTAAAGTCATGCGCCCTCTAGCTGGCGTAAAAATAATGACAGTGTCGTGTTATGCCTGTCGTCATGAAATGACGTATGACCGTCGTTATAATGCGCGTTCATTTAAATGCAATGTGTAGACTTTTTACACGGTCCCTTACCTTATAGTGCATATACACTTTATAAGCACATGCATTCCTTGAGATCGAACCCACAATCGTATGATCACATGATTGCATATAGTTGTATATTGCAATGCTCTACCAATTGAGCTACACGAAACCCAAAATATGATGCAGATAAAAGTTAAGATGAAAGTGTCCCGTTCTCGATAGGGGCGCAACTTTAGTAACTTTAGTATAACTCCGTCGTTATAATGCGTGTTCATTTAAATGCAATGTGTGGACTTTTTACATGGTCCCTTACCCGCCGTTTGTCCTATTTCCATTTAGCAAAACATAATTTTTTCATTAATGCATTTTTTCATTTTTTTATTTCATTAACGCATCTTTAGTAAACGCTCCTATGGGTTATATTTCAGGGACGTGACAAATGACCTATATGGGCGTATTGGTTGGAGGACATGTTGTGTCATTTCCATGTTAACTGCAAAAACGTGAATCTGTGAAAACGGTGACGTCATGCACACACGTATTATCCTGACTCCTGATTTATTAGCCACTACAGGGAAATATTGACAAGAATATCAAATAACGGTATTTATTCACAAAAGGCTTGTTTGAGATGCGTCGGCGCTGTGCAGACCGATCGGCGTATGACAGTACGCAAAAGCGACTGGAGAGCAAACAGCTCCTTATGCTTTTGAATCGGTCTGTGCGGCGCCGATGCATCTCGAACAAGCCTGACGTGGCATCGCCAACTACTTGTCTAGCATGCGTAATACAGCGTTTTTAGTCATTTTTGCGGATCCGTGTGAACGGGGATAGTTTTAATAACGTTGTCATCTGTATAAAGAAAAAACGTTTCTGTTTTTAATACATTGTTGTCGTGTAAACGTACCCTAATTGTGTGGTGTAAAACAGAATTCTTGTTTGATCCCATATGGATTGGCTCCAAATTATAACAGGAATTCCATGAGAAAACCTTGACAAGCAACTTTGAAAACAAATTCCTTCTCATATGCAAGACACATTCAGCTTAAAATGGTCTTTTCTGATGTTCTCTGAGGAGAAATATAAAACAAATAACAGTTTCACCACAATGAGAAGAGGCAGCAGGGACTGAATGGATGAACATGAGTCCTCACCTTGGTTGTGAAACAGAAATACAGAAAATATGCATTAAAAACATGGACTAAATGAATAAACTGTAAAACAGAGTGTGTCAAGAAGTGTTTTTCTCATTATATGTCTCTGTTTGCCATTTTCAGACTTGCCTGAAAACATACTCAGTGCTTTGTGTTTCCAATTTAATGGGCTTTAAATGGACTGTAATGGTGGACGGCCTGATACAGCAGACCACTTACTGATATTGTAAATGAGATCAGAGCCAAAATGGCTGCTAACTGTCTTTGCAAAAGCTAAAGGCCTCCTATATATCTATCAACCACCATGCTAATGGGTGCTATTACGCCAATGTGAAATGAGTTTAACATGTACGTTATTTTATGTAAAAGGCTACAAACACTACACCATTTTCTTTGTTATATAACAACATGTTCTCAATCTCATGTCTTAGCTGTCATAAAAAAGGAAAACCTGCCCCCATTCAATATGGCTATATATTAATAATAATAGAAATAATAATAATAAATACTATTAATACTACTAATAATAACTGTCATTATAATAAAAATATTGCATTATTATTATTATTATTATTATTGAAATATTATAAGTATATTATTATTTTATTATATTATTATTGCAATATTATTGCACTGTAAAATAAGCTAAGTATTTGATAACAATAATAATATTATTAAAAAAAAAATATTTTATTATTATTGTATTGTATTACTTGCAATAATGCTATTGTAATATAAAATAAAAATCTTAGTATTTAATAATAATAATAAGTATTATTATCTAATTAATAAATAATAATTAGTAAATAATAATTATTATTATTATTCAAAATATTTTCATTGTATTATTATTATTATATTTGCAGTAATACTACTATACTGTAAAATAAAACGCTGAGTTTTGAATAATAATAATAATAATAAATAAATGCTGTTTAGTGGTTTAAATGCTAATGCACGTATAGTTACACTGAATAATTAAAATAATGGCTAATTGAGAGAGCAATGACAAAAAAAAGAGCAATGACAAAATAACGAAGAGAGAAATAAAGTGAAGGAGCAATGGAAGGCAAGGCAGAAGAAAAAGAAACACATTTAGCGATTCCATACATCTCTGACTGGAGTGACGTCATGACATGTGACTGTGCTGTAGCCTGAAAAGGTGCACACTGGGTAATCATGAACGACCTTATGTGAGATCAGTCAAACACCCTCGACGACATGTTACAATCTTCTTTTGATGAAAAGAAAAACCGTAAAAGAAAATACTTGTTTAGGTCAAAAAGAGGCGGTGCAATGTGCAAGCGGGAATCAAGTCACATGACACACACACACTGCACTACACAAATCGTTTGCGTGCACACACACACACACTCAAGTGTGCTCATGACACACACAGGTGAGGTGTGTGGGGGGGTGGGTTAAGAAATGCATGATGGGACACATAGAAACAGGGACCCATGACATCCAGAGGAACACAAGGAGGGCTTCCCAACCTCAGGCAGAGGGGAAGGGGGTGATGGGGGTCAGAGGTCAAAGGTCGAGAGCGGATGGAAGGTTGCAGACAACATGCACAAACGGACTGGCGGTGCGCCGAGCACTGAGCATGAGCAGTCGGACCCTCTCAGACCAGATGGAAAAAAACGAAGAGACATCCTCAAGGGGGGACTTAAGGTTGGCAAGAAGGTGAACTGGAGATGCCATCAGTGTGGCCTACCTTTGCTTTTCTTTTTTTTTCTTCTGAATATCTGCTAGGCAGGGCGTGATAATTATGGAGCTCTGAGCCTCAGAGTGCAGAAAATTCTGACGGACACATCTGTCAAGATGCATACAAGTGGATTAGGTTTAGAGTTTAAATGTGTGGTTCAATGACCCTTCAGTTCCTGTCCCAGTACTGAAAACCACAAAAGAGCACAACAGCAGGTAAAAATCCCATCCGTTTTCTCCAGAGAGAAATGATCATATAGATAATATCATTTTATAATGTATTATTGATAATACTATAAATAACACCACCCTGCATCATATTTGCTGAATGAAATCCAATACTTGTTTCTTACTAATTTTGGGGTGATGATTCCAAAAATAGTGCCTGTTTTGCTTTCTCACAAAACATGATGTGCATTTCGTAGCATTTTTGGTTTCAACAACCATTTGTAAGGTGAAGAAGTCTTGCATTATTCACTTAGTCTTCCTATGAGCCAGGTCAAACTATCTGTTTACATGCATGACATTATTTTATGCCTAATCCATGATTTGAAGGTTAGAATTTTGACAGAAGAAAATGCTACATAATGCAAGCTTTTTTATGTATAAACTTGTGTTTATGTAAAGTTTTTTGACATATTTGAACATATTTTTCCAGTCCTTTGCAGACTAAGTTAAAGGGGCTCTATGTAAGAATGACAGCTTGTGGTTGAAATGGGTACTGCAGTCCAAATTCAAAATATTGGTCACCCCGCCCCCTCCTCCTCAGGATCGACGCTCTCGCGGGTTGCCAGTTTAATGACACGCAACGGGAGCGACATTGGAAGGTGAGGAGACTTACACACTGTAAGATAATTAATTGATTTATTGATTTATGATATCGCGTTTTAATATGCTCCCGTTCATAGAGATTTTTAGATGGATGCTGAGGCTTTTTAGGTCGGGTAGAATCTGTGATCTCTGACCCAGTTTGTTCGCTGGCTTCCGTGGCTGCAATTTGCTGCATGTGTTTTCTGCCAACTGGCAACCCCGGGTGGTGAAATACTATTGGGTAAATTGGCAACGTGCGGTCTTGCACAGGAAAACAGGACAAAAATACTAAGGAAGATATTCATTTTTTGCAATGCATACAACATTTAATGCCATGACTTTATGAATTTTAGACTTACCCGCAGAAACCCATAAAAATGTAACTGTTTTTGTTATTTTGATAAGTGCATTAAAGCTGATACATATATTTAAGTTGAAAAATCTTCATTCTTATTTTGTGAAAACAAAAAAAAAGCATGTGATGGAAATTTTTTATTGATATTTTCGAACTTAGCATCATCAAATTAGATTTTTTTTTTTTTTTTGCAGCAAATCAGCAGATGCAGGGCTGTGTAACATTTATATCATATTTAATACATCATTTAATAAATATAATGTTTACAAACAATAAACTTAAAATATATAGTATTTTCTACCTAAAATGAATTACTTATCGTAATTTTTTTTTTTTGTACCATAATCTGATTTGACTACAACATTTGCAATGCTTTATGGGATAAGTAGTCAATTCCCATTTAAGTGCAGTGGCTTTGTTCAGAAAAGCATACTAATCGTGCTATCTCCACATGCAAATAACTTGCAGTATACAATAAAGCAAACTGCATTGAATACTGTTTCCCACAATGCAATGCGCCCAGCTTTTCCTTCCCTTTCTAATATGACGAATAAACCAGAAGTACAGCCGAGATGTTTTACTCATTATTTGGTTATGCTGGAAAATATATTTCTAAACAAAATGTAATTAAAACGCAAAATAACTGCATTCATTTCCAGTATAATTGGATGTTACTTGCTAAACTGAACATGCAACATAATGAAATCAAATTTAGTGACTGTTTGAAATGTGTATTATGACATAATACAAATAATTTCACTTAGTATTTTTAACAGAAATCTGCTAGTATACATTGATATTGTGCAATAAACAGTACGTTAGTATTCCGTTGTGAAAAAACCACAGACTTATACCTGTGTCTATTTTTTCTCAGATGTTCAAACTTCAAATCAAAGCTTATAACGTTGTATTTCATTTCACAGCAGGTTGGTTTGGAGAAAGCGAATGGGACAAATACTTCCTGGTCCTCTGATTCGCTCTGATAATCGTAAATTGGTTTTAGTTGCCACAGCTGGTTATTTCTGCTCAGCTGATTGGCTGATGGGATTAGATGTTTCTCCAGTCCAGACATGCAAGAGGCTGATCATTGGCTATGTGGCATTCTCTCTCACTTTCTCTCTCTCTCTCTCTCTCTCACTGTCTCTCTAGAGTGTTAGTGGTGTTGTTAAGAGGTTTCTGTGCTGTTTTGTACCTTTTCCTCCCATTTCTGGCCGGCTTCATCCCTCCATCATCGGGGTAACTAATGAGCCCGCTCCAGTTGCCCACCTCCTCTCCTTTGAGGCGGGAAAACTGTTGCCCACTAGTGAAAAAATGAGGCAGGTCGTTTAAGATTTCATTTATTCTTTCAAGGCAGCAAAAAATACAAATACACACAGATTTGTAAGATTAGATTTGAGTATGTCATTGGTGGTTTATCAAAGTATGTAAAAGTTTGTGTATGTTGTCAGGAGTGTCACTGAAAATCTTTCAGAATAGACAAGTGACAAAGATTCAGTCCAGAACAGCCCTTCATATACTGTACAAGTCTTTACAGTCACAGAAATATCATCTAATCAGCTGCAGTCCACAATGTAGCCTACAATGGCGCCAAAAGTATTTAGTAGGGGTGTAACGGTACACGTATTCGTACCAAACATTTTCAGTATGGGTCTTTCTCATGTGTACCGAACGAATTCAGCGGTATTTTAACTTCTCTGTGTGTGGAACGTAATTTCAAACTCAATAGCTGCATCTCATTTCGAAGGCTGTGTCCTTTGGAGGTCGCATTTGAAGGCTGCATACGTCATCAGTGCGGCCTCGTTTAAGAAAAGCAACCGTTAGATTGCACAGTAAGAAAGAAATTACAGTATTTTACACCTCATGAGGAATAACAGTCAATTATATCACGGTTACTTTTCTTAAATATGACATCCTTGATGACGAACGTGGCCTCTGGAGAACACAGCCGCCAAAATGCGACTCAGATAAGCTTGTTATAAACCCACGTGATTTGAACTACTGTCAGATGCGTGTTGTTTAATGGATTTGAGACGAATTTTCCTGTCAGGACTTACATCTTACGGTTGTATACTTACCTGTAAATTATATACATTCACTCAAGTATTTCCATCATGCATAAAAGATTATCCTGACAGCTACGTTTATCTTCACATACTTTAATAGCCGCTTTTCCACTATCAGCCCACGAACGATTACCACATGCGCTTTAGAACTTTAAAATATTTTGCTAACATATTTTGCATCCAAAAGTTTAAGTACTTAAAATCTCTTCCCTTAATTACAACAACTCCATAAACTGCAGTTTTGGTGCCAGTTGCAGCAATATAGTTTGTTCAGTAAACCACTCTGTAATAAATAAATAAACATGGTTAGTTTTTTCCCCTGCAATACTGAAAACATACCGAACCATGACCTCAAACCGAGGTAGGCTACATACCGAAGCGTAATTAGTGTGTTCCGTTACACCCCTAGGATAGACACTTTAAAATGTCTATAACAAAACTATCAAATCAGGTGGCATCAATTAACCTTGCTTGCGTGTGCTTGTAGTTTCTTTCCTTAAAATGATGGTCGTTTGGTTTGTTATTAAATTATATAGCTAATGCAAAGACACATTTAAAAAAAAAAGTATGTCTTTGCATTAGCTATATAATGCAAGAGTGAGGTTATACACGTACTGTACACCTTAGGACCCTCTCACTGTTACAAACATCACAATAAATTCAGGAAAACTATGAATAATTTTATCTGAAGATCGGTAAGATTTTTTTTTCATGCTTTTGAAAGTAGTTATGCTCACCAAGGCTGCATTTATTTGATCAAAATTACGTAAAAACAGTAATACTGTAAAATATTTTTACAATTTAAAAGAACTGTTTTGTATTTGAATACATTAAAAATGTAATTTATTCCTGTGATCAAAGCTGTATTTTCAGCATCATTACTCCAGTCTTCAGTGTCACATGATCTTTCAGAAATCATCGTAATATGCTGATTTGCGGCTCTAGAAACATTTCTGATTATTATCAATGTTGAAAAAACAGTTGTGCCGCTTAATATTTTTGTGGAAATAGTGATACTTTTTAATTTTTTGATGAATAGAAGTTTCAAAAGAACAGCATTTCTTTGAAATTAAATATTTTGGTCACTTTTGATCAATTTAATGCATCCATGCAGAGTAAAAGTATTAATTTCTTTCAAAAAAAAAAATTCTTACTGACCCCAAACCTTTGAACGGTAGTGTATATAGTATTTAAAACTAAGGACAGATGTTGCAAATGTTAACCCTGCACATGGTCTTATTTTGCACGTTTCTGGATTTACTAATCTCACTGGTGCTCATTTTAGCTTCAATGCTTTATGGATTAAAACACAAAATCTAAAAAAAATAGAGAGAGAGGTCAGTCATATGCTGGGTTAGAAGAAAAACAATAATCCTGATTATTTACAGACATTTAGGAGATAAGACATTGCTGTCTTAAAACATACTGTAAAATCATAATAAAAAGCTGATGATGTAACTATAGGATTTAAAAAAAAAAAAAAACTTGTATTAGTGAATGTATTAAAACAAAATTTACCAATTTTACTAAACTAGTCAGTCAGTTTCTTACAGACAGCATTTCACTGGAAAAAAAAAAATCTGTGAACAAGATGATGCCATCTCTATTTCTGGTCCATTATTGTCCCTGAAGAGAAAGTAGCATGCAAAATAGTCTCAGAGCTTACAGACATGGACTAAATGCCACAAAATTCCCTGCAGATTACATGCACAGCCATATCCTGTATGTATCTGTTTAATGTGGACATCAGCTATTCAATTTCCTGTAAACACTGACCAGGATGAGAAATGCAAACCCAGCTGCTAATGTGAAGAAGGGAAAGATAGAGAGAAGAGAGAGAGAGAGGAGGAGGATATGAAGGACAGATGCTATTCTGCAGTCGAGTAGATAATGAAGAGGTCACATCTGAAGAAGTGGCTAAATGTCAATACTTTTTCTGCACTTAGCAAATCAATATCACCAGGACAAAGGGAAAATTTCAAGCCTGGTGCAGGACTGCAGAGGCTGATCCTAAATCGAGCACCAGTGTAATCGGAGCTAGGATGAAACCTTGTTGCAATTGATTCATATGCATAAACATCTATATACAGCAATCGCTTTTTTCCCTGGCCAGTTCAATACGATTTTATATTTAGTTATAACTCCGCTCCAACCTCTGCACTACATGACAGCTTTAAGAATTATTGCAATGACATTAGAAGGCCAATTCCACCATAAAGTGCTTTAAATAATTCTATATTGTAATTTAACCTGGCAGTAGAGTTTAAGATGACTTTTTATTCAGTGGCTTTATTCAGTTCTGTGGATGCATTATTAATGCATGCATTTGTCATTGTCTCCACAGCCGCAGCCAGGCCGACGTGTACCTGAGAGCAGAAATCTGAGAGATGTAATAATGATGTGTTTGTCACTGCTGTAAATATCAAAATAACTTCTCACTGTCACATGCTCGGACATATGTAAAGGACGATGGGACTGACAGAGGTTGCTATTTCATAGTGCACAAGACTTAAAGGTGCAGTGATCAATTTCTGAGAAACTCTGTTGGTATTTGAAATCACCAATCACCAAACACGCCCCTACCAAAAGGATCACACCCTTATCTTGATAGCTCCACCCATAAATTCACAAACACGCTATGCAACACAGGCACGACCCCAATTATGAATGTATAAGCCCTTTACTGGCTACAAGTGTTTTGGTGGTCGTGTAACTAGGGGGACCACCATCAAACAAACCAAATGTGGGACGATGTGGGACGTTACCAACACTAAAGCATAACCTGAAACTGTTATATAATGTCGATCTAACTTAATAAAAACATTTGTATTCTGCCTTTCAGCTGATAAAAATACTTTGTCCTTTAGTCCCTTCCAGAAAACCATTACATCACAATGTAACATAACATGTCTTTATTTTACATGTCATTTAAATTCAACATCACTGAGCCCAAAGGCAGCATTGACTTGGACGTTTCTTTTTTGTTGCTAATATGCCGCCTTGTAAAATTTTAATTTACTGAATTATCCATTTATTTTCTGACAGGGAACACATGGAACAAATCACCGCTCCACATTTTGATTGACAGCTGTCACAACCTACTAGTGACTGTGTTTACTCCTTTCTTTTCAACCATTGGATAGAATTTAAAAAACGGCTGTTGTATTTGTGTAAGGCGGAATGTTACTTCTGACAAAGCGCTGTTAAATATAGGTGAAAAACTACACCGCAAAAAGAATAAAATGCTTTCTTAAAAAGGCAAAAGAACACATGCACTTTTTCTTAATATGATAATTAAAAACCAACAGGACATTTCCTCAATATGCAATGTGCAGGACAAGGGGTGAAAATGCTGTGCGGTACAACGCAAAGCGGTATGGGTGGTCACCCTATGTGTAAGAGCTCATGATCTGTCCGGGCCTCAAATCCAGGTCTCGGGCGTGGGAGGCGGGTGCTCTAACAAGGAGGTTAAAGATCACAGCCTCTAGTATCAGTTGCAAGAACGCCTCTTGAGATCAGGCGAGTGAGGTTTACTCATAGAGCTCTTATTAGCTGGTCTCGATACACTCACTCCCCTAAAAGTCACTCCCATCCGGGTCACGGCACCAACGTAACCCCTCAGGTCCTACTCGCCCCGCTCTGTCCGGGCCTCAAACCCAGGTCTCGGGCATGGGAGGCGGGTGCTCTAACAAGGAGGTTAAAGATCACAGCCTCTAGCATCAGTTGCAAGAGCGCCTCTTGAGATCAGGGGAGTGAGGTTTACTCATACAGCTCTTATTAGCTGGTCTCGATACACTTACTCCCCTAAAAGTCACTCCCATCCGGGTCACGGCACCAACGTAACCCCTCAGGTCCTACTCGCCCCACTCTGTTCGGGCCTCAAACCCAGGTCTCGGGTGTGGGAGGCGGGTGCTCTAACAAGGAGGCTCAAGTCCACAGCCTCTAGCATCAGTCACTAGAGCACCTCTTGAGATCAGGGGAGTGAGGTTTACTCATACAGCTCTTATTTGCTGGTCTCCGTTACACTCTCCCCCCTAAAAGTCACTCCCATCCGGGTCACGGCACCAACGTAACCCCTCAGGTCGTACTCGCCCCGCACTGTCCGGGCCTCAAACCCAGGTCTCTGGCGTGGGAGGTGGGCGCTCTAACAAGGAGGTTAAAGACCATAGCCTCTAGCGTCAGTCGCAAGAGCGCCTCTTGAGATCAGGCGAGTGAGGTTTACTCATACAGCTTTTATTAGCTGGTCTCGATACACTCACTCCCCTAAAAATCACTCCCATCCGGGTCACGGCACCAATGTAACCCCTCAGGTCCTACTCGCCCCACTCTGTTCGGGCCTCAAACCCAGGTCTCTGGCGTGGGAGGCGGGTGCTCTAACAAGGAGGCTAAAGTCCACAGCCTCTAGCATCAGTCACTAGAGCACCTCTTGAGATCAGGGGAGTGAGGTTTACTCATATAGCTCTTATTAGCTGGTCTCGATACACTCACTCCCCTAAAAATCACTCCCATCCGGGTCACGGCACCAATGTAACCCCTCAGGTCCTACTCACCCTGCTCTGTGCAGGCCTCAAACCCAGGTCTTCGGTGTGGGAGGCGGGTGCTCTAACAAGGAGGCTAAAGTCCACAGCCTCTAGCGTCAGTCACTAGAGCACCTCTTGAGATAAGGGGAGTGAGGTTTACTCGTACAGCTCTTATTAGCTGGTCTCTGTTACACTCACACCCCTAAAAATCACTCCCATGCGGGTCATGGCACCAATGTAACCCCTCAGGTCCTACTCGCCCTGCTCTGTGCAGGCCTCAAATCCAGGTCTCTGGCATGGGAGGTGGGCGCTCTAACAAGGAGGTTAAAGACCACAGCCTCTAGCGTCAGTTGCAAGAGCGCCTCTTGAGATCAGGGGAGTGAGGTTTACTCATACAGCTCTTATTAGCTGGTCTCGATACACTCACTCCCCTAAAAATCACTCCCATCCGGGTCACGGCACCAACGTAACCCCTCAGGTCCTACTCACCCTGCTCTGTGCAGGCCTCAAACCCAGGTCTTCGGTGTGGGAGGCGGGTGCTCTAACAAGGAGGCTAAAGTCCACAGCCTCTAGCATCAGTCACTAGAGCACCTCTTGAGATCAGGGGAGTGAGGTTTACTCATACAGCTCTTATTTGCTGGTCTCCGTTACACTCTCCCCCCTAAAAGTCACTCCCATCCGGGTCACGGCACCAACGTAACCCCTCAGGTCGTACTCGCCCCGCACTGTCCGGGCCTCAAACCCAGGTCTCTGGCGTGGGAGGTGGGCGCTCTAACAAGGAGGTTAAAGACCATAGCCTCTAGCGTCAGTCGCAAGAGCGCCTCTTGAGATCAGGCGAGTGAGGTTTACTCATACAGCTCTTATTAGCTGGTCTCGATACACTCACTCCCCTAAAAATCACTCCCATCCGGGTCACGGCACCAATGTAACCCCTCAGGTCCTACTCGCCCCACTCTGTTCGGGCCTCAAACCCAGGTCTCTGGCGTGGGAGGCGGGTGCTCTAACAAGGAGGCTAAAGTCCACAGCCTCTAGCATCAGTCACTAGAGCACCTCTTGAGATCAGGGGAGTGAGGTTTACTCATATAGCTCTTATTAGCTGGTCTCGATACACTCACTCCCCTAAAAATCACTCCCATCCGGGTCACGGCACCAATGTAACCCCTCAGGTCCTACTCACCCTGCTCTGTGCAGGCCTCAAACCCAGGTCTTCGGTGTGGGAGGCGGGTGCTCTAACAAGGAGGCTAAAGTCCACAGCCTCTAGCGTCAGTCACTAGAGCACCTCTTGAGATAAGGGGAGTGAGGTTTACTCGTACAGCTCTTATTAGCTGGTCTCTGTTACACTCACACTCCTAAAAATCACTCCCATGCGGGTCATGGCACCAATGTAACCCCTCAGGTCCTACTCGCCCTGCTCTGTGCAGGCCTCAAATCCAGGTCTCTGGCATGGGAGGTGGGCGCTCTAACAAGGAGGTTAAAGACCACAGCCTCTAGCGTCAGTTGCAAGAGCGCCTCTTGAGATCAGGGGAGTGAGGTTTACTCATACAGCTCTTATTAGCTGGTCTCGATACACTCACTCCCCTAAAAATCACTCCCATCCGGGTCACGGCACCAACGTAACCCCTCAGGTCCTACTCACCCTGCTCTGTGCAGGCCTCAAACCCAGGTCTTCGGTGTGGGAGGCGGGTGCTCTAACAAGGAGGCTAAAGTCCACAGCCTCTAGCGTCAGTCACTAGAGCACCTCTTGAGATAAGGGGAGTGAGGTTTACTCGTACAGCTCTTATTAGCTGGTCTCTGTTACACTCACACCCCTAAAAATCACTCCCATGCGGGTCATGGCACCAATGTAACCCCTCAGGTCCTACTCGCCCTGCTCTGTGCATGCCTCAAATCCAGGTCTCTGGCATGGGAGGTGGGCGCTCTAACAAGAAGTTTAAAGACCACAGCCTTTAGCGTCAGTTGCTAGAATGTTTCTTGAGATCAGGGGAGTGAGGTTTACTCACACAGCTCTTATTAGCTGGTCTCCGTTACACTCACCCCCCTAAACCTCACTCCCATCCGGGTCATGGCACCAATGTAACCCCTCAGGTCCTACTCACCACACTCTGTGAGGGCCTCAAACCCAGGTCTCTTGTGTGGGAGGCGGACGCTCTAACAAGGAAGCTAAAGATCACAGCCTCTAGCGACAGTCGCCTCTAGAGATCAGGGAGGTGAGGATTACTCACACAGCTCCTATTAGCTGGCCTCCGTTACACTCTGTCCAATCCACTTTCAACAGCATTTCTCAGAAATCACTTACTGTACCTTTAATGGTGTGCTCAATCTTGTTTCTTCTAAAATTTCTTTGGAGGATTAAAAACAGACAAAAATTAGACAATTGATTAACAGTAAGTAGGTCTATAAAACTAGATTCTCAGTGTTGGGCAGAATGGCTGAATACTAGTAGCCTACATTCTCTCACATTTCATAAACGATGCTTTTAGAATAAATGCATATTTATAAAGGCACAGTTGAAAAAAGTGTTAGGCTACATCATGTCATTATTACACAAAATGCCTAAAACACAAATAATTTGCATTTCATAATGAGTCACATGTTGATTCAGAAACCACTCTTACGGAGTTAATTCAGAAAACGGTTCAGATTCCAAACTGAGTCAAACAAGTACCTCTTGAGTCTTTTGAGTGATTCACTGAAAGATCCAACTCATACTTCAAGGGCATATGGCTGCTTCCGAAATGGCATCTCTCTTGAGTAGCTACTTATTTTTAAGAATAATTACTTTGTGACCACTAAAAAAGTATGTTGTTCTAACTAAGTTTACTTTACTTCAGTTAAGATTTATTGATTGGTTTGACTAATTTTCTCAAGCAAATAGTTTTTGAGGTGTGGCAATTCACTAATTTCCTCCACTTCTACAGTTATCTCTTCCTTATTGTATTCACTCATTATACAAAGTCATCTTGAATTTGAATTGTCAATACAACTGAAAATTTTGAGAGAAGAACACATAAGATCATAAACTGATGTGGATTTCATAAAATGGTTTTGTTGTTACCATTATGGTGATCGGTGTTTCATTTGGTTGGTCACTTGGAATTTCATTTATAATTTTATATTACTATAATTCTCTATATTCATGAAGGTGATGCAACAAAAAATCAGTTATTTGTGGTTTCAAATGAAGAGAATCTAACTAATTAGATTTTACAGTACAGAATCTCACTGGAAGAAGTAGTCATCCTGGTACTTTTTGCCTACCCTTTTATGAGTACTATGAATTCAGACATGCTACTCTTGTCAAATGCTATTTTTTTTTTTTTTTGCCTACTAATAAAGTAGAGAAATATACGATTTCAGATGCAGTTTTTGATTTACTAAAAAGAATTGGTTCATAAGAGTCGTTTGTTAATGAATCGGACAACACGGTCGCATTGAATGTTTTCTAATTAATCAAAAGGGACTCATGTTGCATGCAGCTCAAAAATAAAAACTTGTTTTCTTACCATTATCTTGCGGTACACGGTATCCCATCATACGCATGATGACGCATTTCCACAGATATCAACATCACAAATCTAGTGTTTTTCATATTTTCATTTTAAAACAAATTAGCATTAGCTGAGAGGGTGTTTCTACAGCTAAGGGAGTGATGGCAGATTCATCTTTCTCATTTCTGACTGCTGTAATCAATCTCTCGATATTTTACCGCTTTTGGAAAGTCGTGGAAATGCTCATAGATTTTTTTCTTTGTTACTAGAGCAAATGGAAATACAAAAAATTATATTTTATATTATATATCTCTCTAGAAGTTCACCCGAATATGATGACTTTGCGCTCCTGAGAACCATGGAAATTTTCAGGGATCCACAGAACCGGATGTCGTCAAGGGTAAACTTCCATAGGGGAAAAAATCCATGATAGCGTTTCTATGACTTTCCCAAATATATGTTTATTGATACAAGTCAAATGAGCACCTCTACTAGAATCAACCTTAATATGGCTTTACGTGCTCTTTAAGTCTATAGGATTTTTGAACGTTTTTTTATAATTCACCAGGGTTTGGGATTTGGTCAAAGCCATAAACAGAGATAGCAATTACAATTTGGCCATTTATCAATAGTAAATACCATTTGCCAAAACACCTCTAAAAATATAGTACAACCCATATAACTTGGTTTTGGAAGACAAAAGTTTCATATTCACACTATTACTTGGCTTTAAGTTCATTTTCATAATGAAAGGACATGGTTTCTTAGTTAATCTGAGCTCAGTTTTTCATTCTCAGATCTGTTTTGAAACACTAAGAAACACACAAGAGATAAAGGGCTTTAAAAAAAAAAAAAAAAAAAAAATTAAAAGTCTCCATTTGGTCTTCGTTTCTGCATAGGCTCGAATCTGCATTTTGCATGTAACATTAAAGCCAAAACCATCATCCACCCCTACGCTTGTTTCTCTCCACTTCAGCAGAATAGATACGGGGTGCAGGACAGCATTCATGCAATCAAAACACAGCCGTCAGGCTCTGATGTCATGAATGCTGAGTGTGTGTTAGGGGTGGACGCAGGAGGGGGGTTCAGGTGGGAGTGTGAGAAAGCTCAAATTCAGCATATGGGCATCTGCTGGGACGCAGGAACCATAATGCACTGGGGGCGCTTCTTAAGAGAGAGACGCCATTTTACATAGACAAACACACACACACACGCACTCAAACACCCTCGCAATGCTGAGCCATCTCACTCTGCTTACCTCCGTTCCCAAAAAAAACTCTAAAATGATTCACCTTCCGGGACTTATTCTTAGTATGATGTCATTTTGATGTAAGTGGTCCCAAAAAAGGCATGAAATCTGGGTCTTATGAAACACCACCATGATTTAAATGCATAATTAATTTCCAGTGCTTGAATCTAGGCTATGTGCTCATGCAAAAACAGAGGCTACATCACAGTCTTCCAGTGCACTATTTTTCTTCATAGCCTATATCGTATTATAGACATAATTGCATATGATAAGGTTCTGCAATATATGGCTTTTTGCTGTCACACGGGTTTATGCAAGATGTATGAGCTGTTTAAAGGGCTGAAGATAGAAAAAACAAATCAAGGCAAGAAAAATAAACAGAGGGAGAAGAAAAACAGACTTAAGCATCTTGCTGCATAGACAGTCATTCAAGGGACTGTGTATGGCATGATTTAATGGAGCTCAAGTTTAAAAGAGAGCAATATGGGTGCAATATGACTGCAAGAATTTGTCTAAGAATAATTGCTGAAGACTTACGCACAGATTTTGCTTTATTATACAGATACCCACTTTTTTTTTTGCATTATGCACCATTGATAAAATCAGCTAAATCCATCTTACCTTTTAATGTAGTTCTTGCCATAGAGGATTTGCTGCAGTAAGGTGACCAGTCCAAAAGCACATATGAAAATAAAACAGAGGGACCTGTTTCCTAGCAGATCTCTACTAGCTGTCGGATCTGAGTAGCCCATCCTTCAGAAGAGAAAGCCACGGTAGCTTTTTTCCCTACAGAAGACACATCGAGGCACACCCGCGCGTGTTTACCGTCCTCACAGGCACTGATGCGCGCTCAGTCTCCATAGCAGCTGCCTTTCGCCTCAGTATCGCATTTGAGCAATATGCCCGTGCATATGTCAGTTAAAGCGATAGTTTCACTGCCCACTGAGGTGAATCTTCAGTATGTGGAAGCGTAGTAATCTCGCATCACCTGCAAAGACGCGACACTCCTGCAGAATGCGCGTCACGAATGCGGAGCGCGCGCAGTCGGTGACGCGCTCCACTCCCTCTCATCAGCACCAATGGGGCAGGGAGGAATTGCAGACCCAAGCTGGTATCAAACTATTAATAATAGACGTGATGGGGTTTAGGGGACATACATCAGAGCAGGGGCAAAGACTGCAGTTAAAGAGGAAACTTGCAGAGATAGTTGGACATTTGGTTACGCCATTTGGATGATAGGCTAACTAAATAATGCAGAAAGGGTTAACTAAACAAAATAATAAAAATAAAATAGACTACGCCAAAGAACATAATTGATTTCTTAATAGTTATGACCTAACTATTTCTTCTGGGAAGGCCTTATTAATGTTTTCACCTTAGGTGATGTGTCATTTCTTTATTTATTTACTTTTTACTGACAGAATTTAACTATTTTATTGTAAAAACATCATACTATATGGGGCAAAATAAGTAAAAAACTGAAATTTCATAAGAAGGAATCAGTGCTTTGTTTTTTTGTGATATCATTGGATTGTGATATCACCTAATGAAGGTCATTTGGGATTGTGTGTGTGTGTGTCAGGGACAGTTTGAGTCTAGACGTTTTTGGCAGCTTTGTAATTTATGTTTATGGCTGTCAGCGTTGGCTGTGAGCCCTTGCGGTTAAAATATCATTTGGAAAAGACAAATCAATAAAACTTGCTGGCTTTGTTCCCTCAAGAGTAAGCAACACACTCTATTTAACCTATTTGTCTTTAAATTAAGCTAATTATAATTACTACACCAAAAACCTAAACCTAACCTTTACAGAAATCATCCTTACAATGTTCAGTTTAGGATATTTAAAGACATATTTTCCTTAAAATATGGTTTAATGGTTTTATTTGTGTATAATAATAGTGTGTAGCCTATTTGACTTTATTATCATAGCTGGCATTTCTGGAATAATTGCTTATTAATTTATCCCTTTGTGTCCAGAACAGTTACTTATTACGGTGAAAATACGTTTTTCCCTTGTCATTCAAAATATTAGTTATATGTTCATCCGTAAGACTCGTTATTGTGAACGGAGAAGTCCGCAGTGCAACAGTAGGGGGACATATTTAGTTGTTGCACCGAAGAAGCGCCGGTGGTGTTTTAATGGTACACCGCAGCCTCTTCCGGTCTCTTTCGAATCAGCTCTGAGGAAAGATGGTGAGTCTAACCGCGTCTTGCCTTCAAAATCCCTCAACATCTGATTCGTGGCTTGTTTTTAATCACTGTACCATTGATTATATCACAAGAATATATATCAAAGGCTCAATATCATATATTATGTTTGTGATTCCTCGATGATGAGAGGTTATAGATGATTTTTTTTTCATCGGTTAGCATGACGCTTAGCCTTCCTGTACAGTGAAAATAAACCAGTTAGTTTTAAAACGATCTCCAGTATTCGTTTAAGTCGTTTAATAATACGTAGTCTTGGGTTTTAATAAATTTTAGACTGTTAGACTTTAAAACCCGCGTTAAGAAACGAGTTTTATAGCGGCTGGTTGCGTGGTTGACTTGTGCAAACATGTTTAGTTGTGTTTTTGCCAATTAGCTGCATTTTACATCGCATTTTATGCATTATAGTGTCACAGTCTAGTGTGCTTCCTTCCCTAAACAGTTTATTTGGAAGTCATAGTCCTTGGGTTGCTACTATCATGGTATGTCTTACTATACATGCTTGTAGGGCATCATAATCTCAACCTATTATCTTTCTGAGGGCAACAACATAGCAAGCTGCCTAATTAAACAGCATGTTTAGGAATTATTTCAGAATCTAGTGAGCTGACTATATAAACAGTGTTTATGCACTATAGTCTTAGCATAGTGAGCTGACAACACAGACCATTATTGAGCATTATAGTGTAAATTGATGAATGCTGTCTACTTAGGCAGCTTGCTGTATGAATGAGACCATTTAAGCAATAATGATTTTCTTGTTTTTAAGACGAAGGGTACGTCGTCTTTCGGTAAGCGTCGTAATAAGACGCACACACTGTGCCGCCGCTGTGGATCCAAGGCGTATCACCTGCAGAAGTCCACCTGCGGGAAGTGTGGCTACCCTGCCAAGCGCAAGAGAAAGTGTAAGTGTCTTTATATGTGCTGTCACAGTTCAAAGGGTTTGGGGGGGGGGATTTGGCACAGATTCAGGTTCAAGTAGCTTTATTGCATTGGTAACATTAAAGTGCCCCTATTGTGCTTTTTTGAATACTACCTTTTAAGCAGTGTGTAATATAGCTGTTTATGAAAGTGCACAACAAATAAAGTTATGTTGTCTTAAAGTATTGATTTAGAACTGCCTAACCGAGTCATCAGCAATTCCAGTCTCACTTCCTATTACGTAACTAGGTAAGATGGTAACAAATTTGCATAGTGGTCTTCATTGGCTGCTCATGAACTGCGTCTACTTTAATCCGCCCTCAAACGCTGTTAGTTGTAGCTGAGACTGGAAGATTGTAGTCGATTGTTGAGAATATGCTGTTTTCAGCATTGCAAATCCACTTTGATGCACTTCAAAAGGATGAGGACTCACGCTGGAATTGATATGGGAAAAACCGACGCCGTTGTTTAACTGTGTATCACGTGCTGAGGAAGATCAGGAGCTGAAATTCAGATACGGTAATGGCTGTTTAGTCTGATCTTTAGACCAATCACAACAGTCTGGCCCGTCTGACCAATCAGAGCAGAGAAAGCTTGCGGAAAGGAGGGGTTTAGAGACTGAATCTTCGAATGAACAGTTATCATACTCTGAGAAATTAGATGTGCAATGTATGAGTGTTTCTTGACCTTGGAAGCATGTAAACCTATTGTAGGAAACATTCAAAACAAAATTAGGAACCTTTAAAATGGCATAAACGGGGTACTTTAAAGTAGCACAACTAAAAAAACAAAAGCGAAAAATAGGAACTGCAAAAACAGCTGTGTTCTGTCTGGCATATCAAAACTTACCAGTGATGCATGAAAAAAAACCAATGTCTGAACAATTGACTGTCCAGTGATAAGAGTGTTTTGAACTGAGGTAACCCTGAGATGTTTATGAACAGAACACAGGTGCTCATCTGGTGAAATGCATTTTTGTGTTCATGTGTGTGAAGTGTAATGATTGATTTTTGTTTGTAGACAACTGGAGCGCTAAGGCCAAGAGACGCAGCACCACAGGAACTGGCCGCATGAGACACATGAAGGTTGTCTTCCGCAGGTTCAGGTGAGTAAAAGCAGAGTAATGCAGATTTTCATGCTTCTAAGGGTACGTTTACATGACAATGATATAAATAATAATAATAATTAGTATAGTTGGCAACGCTGTCAAAATGATCTATGTTCACATGGATCTGCCAAAACGACTAAAAACACTTATGCTGCCAGGCCAGTAGTTGGCGATGTGGCATTGTAAAGAAAGGCTCACGTCTGTGCATATACGCATTCTGTACAGAGCACTCGTGCCAAACGCTCACCATAGACCAGGGGTTCCCAAACATATTCCTGGAGCCTTCCCAACACTGCACATTTTGCATTTCTCCTTTGTCCGACACACCCATTTCAGGTCCTGGAGTCTCGACTAATGAGCTGATGATCTCATTGTCTCCATGAGACATGGAAAACATGCAGTGTTGGGGAGGCTCCAGGAATGTGTTTGGGAACCCATGCTATAGACCAAACACTCAGTATAGACTGAACACGTAATATGGATGTGCATGCCATCAGTGCTTTCACAGATCTGTGTTGTTGTTGTTGTTTACACAGATGATTTTTTCAAAAACTTGAACTGAAACCCATTTTCAAAAGTGTTTTCAAGCCCTCAAAACGCCATTGTTGTATAAACAAATGGCCAAAATGCATGTTTTCCTTTTTTTAGTTTAAAACGATTGTGTAAACAGCCCCTAAGAGTCAGGGTATTATTTTTCCCTGTTCAGGGCAGAGATTTCATAAAGCTTTTTCAAACTTATTTTTTACGTATTCACCAAAAATGGTGTTTTTACAGATTTCTGCCTTTTTTATATATTATGCTTTCTTAAATTATCTTTTGCTTATTATGACTCTGATACACAAGGTCTCAGCAGGGGTCGAAGTTGACGCCGTGATTGTAATTAAATATAATTGTAGTTAATTAATTGTAGTTAAATATAATTTTCCTTTTGATTCTGCACTGATACTTGCCCAAAACTCGAGTGCCTGTCCGGTTAGATTGGCTTACCAATGATGTCTAAACATAAATGTCTGAACAATTGACTGTCCAGTGATATTAATTTTGTACTGAGGTAAGCCTGACCCATGCACTCATAGATGTACTTTCTGTAATCTTACTTAATCTTAATCTTGCAAACTGTGGATTTTTGAAACTCTTGTTGTTGGGGATTTGATTGCACATCTCAAATCTATTGACCTTGTTATGGGCTTGTGAAATATCATGAAGGCCATTTAAGTATTAGTTTCTGTGTGCTGTAACGTTGACTGAATTGTTTTCTGTGCTTTTCAGAAATGGATTCCGTGAGGGAACCGTGCCCAAGCCCCGTCGGGCAGCAGTGGCTGCGTCCAGCTCCTCATAAACTGTGTTTCCAATAAAAAGTGACGTTTGAAATATCTGTCTGAATGCCTTGTTCATTTTCAAAAACACTTTCAGTACTTCTTAAACCACCTGACAAAACATTCACTTCAATACACAGCAAAGGCTTCATTGAAAAGAAACATGGGGAAATTTGTTGGTCTTTACCAAATTTTTTCAGCTTTCATGGAAGCTTTGTTAAGATTTGAGACTTTAAACTCTTTTGTAGAATAAAATTCTAATGCAAACTGAACTTTAATATGTTAAGAACATTCTTTTATGCCACAACTGGATTGGATGTAGTCCTGGATCAATGGCAATAAAATATTTTAAAACTTTATTATTCAATTCAGGCATAATCTAATACTTTTTTTCTTCAATACAAGTGTGTATGGTGTCAAAATGGTGAAGTACTCAAACAGCCTTTTCTGAAATCCTCAAACTCCATGGTGAGAATCACGTGGGAAACATATAAAAATGACAAAAACAGTGAGAAATCGAATGGGTGTAAAACAAATACTGTGTCAATGTGATAGAAAGAGAATGGTGAAGTGATTCTGTAAAGGCATTTTTATAAACAGAACAAACCTTTTTGGAATTTCTGCAGAAAGAAGCTGTGATTGTGAACATCTTTTTGATTGTGTGTTGACGATGTGATGTGTTGCAGTTAAAACAGCAAGTGAACATTATGTGCACTAAACCCAGACAGAGTAAATCTAGACTCAGCTGAAGTTCTAGAATGAGAATGGCTGAATTGAGTCTTGTGCTGGAGTCCTTCAGGCTCTCTCTCTATGGAGCGCAGGCTCTAGACCCAGTACTGTTTGGTAGTGATGGGGGGTGCGTGGGGTCTGTGCTTCGGGACGTGGTTCTGAGTGACGTAACTTGGGTCGTAGTAATCCCATTCCAGAGCGGACGCCCAGGCTGAGCCCGGGAAGCCATCACTGTCCATAGAAAGGATACGCAGAGATACACCTAAATGAACAATTAGGAGAATTCAAAGAATGGAAAAACTCCAAATATTCACAAATGGTCAGTCAAAAGATTGGTATAATTAAGATTTTTTGATGGTTTTGAAAGAAGTCTCTTCTGCTCACTAATGCTGCTTTCATCTGATCAAAATACCAGAAAACTAATATTGTTAATTATTATTGCAATTTTATTGTTTTCTATTTGAATATATTTAAAATGTAATTTATTCCTGTGATCAAAGCTGAATTTTCAGCATCATTACTCCAGTCTTCAGTGTCACATGATCCTTCAGAAATCATTCTAATATGATGATTTGATGCTCAAGAAACATTTCTGATTATTATCGATGTCGGAAACAGATGTGCTGCTTTATACTTTGTGGAAACTGTGATAGGCTTCCATTCAGTTTATACACTATACCAGATTGGGGTAAGTATTTTTTTTTAAAGAAATTAATACTTTTATTCAACAAGGATGTATTCAACTGATCAAAAGTGACAGTAAAGACATTTATATTACAAAAGATGTCCATTTCTTAAATAGAAAGTTCAAAAGAACAGCATTTCTATCTAAGATGTATCACTATTTCCACAAAAATATTAAAGGGTTAGTTCACCCAAAAATGAAAATTCTGTCATTTATTACTCACCCTTGTGTTGTTCCAAATCCATAAGACTCGTTCATCTTCGGAACACAAATTAAGATATTTTTAATGAAATCAGAGCTTTCTGTCCCTCCATAGAGATCCAACTACGCAAGGTCCAGAAAGGTAGTAAAGACATCATTACAGTAATCCAGTAGTTTAACCTCAGTTTTATGAAGCAACACGAGTGCTTTGTTTGCGCAAAAACATAATTTAATACTTTATTACAAAATAATATTATCCAAAGTGAGGTTAAACCACTGGAGTCACATGGAGTAGTTTAATGATGTCTTTACTACCTTTCTGGACCTTGAAAGTGGTAGTTGTGTTGGATCTCTATGGAGGGACAGAAACCTCTTGGATTTCATTAAAAATATCTTCATTTGTTTTCCGAAGATCTAACGGATGTGGAACGACACAAGGATGAGTAAATAATGACAGAATTTTCATTTTTGGGTGAACTAACCCTTTAAACAGCACAACTATTTTCAACACGGATAATAATAAGAACCATTATTAATAATTTAGCACTAATAATAACTGATAATGAGCAGCAAATCAGTATATTACAATAATTTCTGAAGGATCATGTGATACTGAAGACTGGAGTAATGATGCTGAAAATTCAGCTTTGATCACAGGAATAATTACATTTTAAAATATATTACAATATAGGAAACAGTTCTTTTAAATTCTAATATTCTAATATTTCACAGTATTACTGTACTGTATTTATTTTAATCAAATACATGCATCCCTGTTGAGCACAAGAGACTTCTTTCAACAATCGTAATTTTTCCAAACAGTGTATATGTAGTGCTGAGCATTTAAGTCTTAAAGGATTAGTTCACTTTCAAATGAACTTTTCCTGATAATTTACTCACCCCCATGTCATCAAGATGTTCATGTCTTTCTTTCTTCAGTTGAAAAGAAATTAATCCTGGAATGTTTTCATCAAAAACCTTATTCTTCTTATAGTGGACTTCAATGGCCTCCAGACGGTTGAAAGTCAAAATTACAGTTTCAGTGCAGCTTCAAAGGGCTTTAAACCATACCAGACAAGGAATAAGGGTCTTATCTAGCAAAACGATCGGTCATTTTTGAAAAAAATACAACTGTATATGCTTTATGTAAACAAATGATCGCCTTCTAAGTGCCTTCGCCAAAACCACATTTCCGTATTCTCCAAAACGTTTACGCTGTATGTCCTTCCCTATTCTACTTACAGAAAAAAATGGAACTGGCGCTGCGTTCGTTCCGTAAGTAGAATAGGGAAGGCGTAGGACATACAGTGTAAACTTTTTGGAGAATACGGAAATGCGGATTTGGCGGAGGCACTTAGAAGGCAAACACTTGTTTATATAAGCATATACAGTTGTATTTTTTCCGAAAATGACCAATCGTTTCGCTAGATAAGACCCTTATTCCTCGTTTGGTATCGTTTAAGCCCTTTGAAGCTGCACTGAAACTGTAATTTTGACCTTAAACCATTTGGGCTCCATTGAAGTCCATTATAAGGAGAAAAATCCTGGAATGTTTTCATCAAAAACCTTCATTTCTTTTCGACTGAAGAAAGAAAGACATGAACATCTTGGATGACATGGGGGCGAGTAAATTATCAGGAAAATTTTATTTGAAAATGAACTAATCCTTTAAAGAAATGGTTTGAACTTTTTAAGTCTCCTAAATTCAATGAATGAGATCACAAAACCCACCTGCACTGGCTCCAAAGTCACTGTCCAGTCCAGAGCCCCTAGCCGAGGGGCTTGATGATGCCACAAAACAGGAGTTCTCCGGCGGGATGATGCTGGTGGACTCACACTCCACATGGATCTTGTCCAGAGAAGCGCCCTCCAGGTCCATAGTGCTGCTTCTACGCATGGAAGTCATCGGCATTGAGAACTGTAACCAGTGCAGTTAAATGGTTAACTTACTTGCATAGGATCAAACATCTATTTCACTGGGAGCCAAAATGGTGTAGTGGGATGTTTACATGGTAATGCCATGTAAACACCCCAATATATGAAAATGACCATCATATTACCATACCAGAGAGCCATGGTGGCCCACAACCACCCTAAACATTGACATCTTTCCTTGATACACTCAAATTAAGCATTTGAACATACTCGTGTTTTTGACCCTACCCCATTTGGAGTCAGATGAAGTGCTGGTGAGTTCGGTGGCACCGTGTTGACTCGCTCCGTGTCCGAATCACTGGACTGCACCAGAACCGGTGCGCTCGTCCTCCAGTTCGGCACGCGCAGTGATTCGGACCCGGCGTAAGTGGCCCCGTCCGGGCGTAGAAACCTGGCGCGCTGCCCGGTGGCCCTTCTCTCCGCTGAGGAGGTCAGGGATGAGGTGATGGGTGGCGCCAGCATCGGTTCCGAGACCGAAACATAGTTAGTCTTTCTGTTTGGAGCGAACAGAGGCTCATCAGAGAAGCGGGTGATTCTCTGGCGGGTGGAATATGATGAGTGCATGAGCGAGGTTTCCGACCCGCATCGGTCTCTCTTCCTCCGGGTCATGCGGAACAGCTTGTATCCTACGAACAGGCAGTTGAGCAGCAGGAGCAGAAGGACGCAGGGAATGAGCACCAGGATCAGCAGGGCTAAACTGGACACCGGGAGGCCCTCGGGTAAGTTTGATGAGGGCACAGCCGATCCCAGCTGCGACATTTCATCACAAATCAGGATAAAATAATATGATTTTGATGTTTACTCAATTTTATCTGTGATCATTAAATGTTTTTATGTAAAATAATAACTATAAAATGACTAAAACTGACATTCGACAGTTCAACCGCAGGTGCGCCCCATTGACATCAATTAATTCCGCCAGAGTGCAGGAGCGTCAAGAGCTTTCTGGCTTTTCACCGCTTGAAAAAGACAGTTTACATCAACTTTTCAGTCTTACCTCATAGATGAGAATGTCTTTGGTGTGTTTAGCCGTCTATTTTGTTCGCAAAGCCCTCAAAATAGCATAATAATGAAGTTCAAAATGTAAAAGGAAGTATGCAGGGAGTCGCGCGACAGCTCGCGCACTTTTTTGAAGACTTTCAGCTGAGGCGAAATCAAGAGTAATATCTGACAGGAAAACAAAACAACATCGCCGATAAAGTTAAGAGAATGCTAAGGAAATAATCAGTTGGTGACTATTAATAATGTAAATAATATTAATGTATAGGCCACAACTTTCTTTTGCTTCTTCTATCGCTAAGCGTCTCTCGCAGGTTTGTAAAACAGTAGCCAGAACATGTAAACATTTATTTTAAATGTATTAAAATATAAACTTTTTAAAGTTCCCCGAATTATTCTAAATAAGAAAGTACAGTAAATCTTAAAATTTCTTTCTTGACCAGTTTTTGTTGGGGAAACGTTTGTTTTGAAACAGGCTAAGCTAGTCATATACCTATGCTAGTGTTGTTATTGTTAACTAAAACTATTAAAAATCGATTTTGTTGTTTAAAAATAAAGCTGAAATAAAAAATTAATATTAAATGATTTTATTATTGAAAGAGTGAAAGGTGACATAACATAACAACCCAACAAGGCGGGATAAAAACAAAACCACACAAAAAGAGAGAAAAGATAACAAACATACCGAGATACATAAAGAAGTAAAGATACACATATACTTATACATAAATATAAATGTCATATATAATGTACTAAAATGCAAAGGTTATTTCACAACTTTCAGTATATATAGAAAAAGATAAATGTATATCTATAACAAAAAGTATGTAATATATGTACATATACACATACATATATACACATATACATGCATGCATACATAGACACACATACATACACACATATACATATATACACACATACATACATATATAAACACATAAATGCCAATATACAAGGATACGGTATACATTTTTTTTATAACATCTATTGTTATTAACATGGTACATTTAGTTAATTTAATTGTTGAATATAAAGGACAAAGTTGAAGAAATAGGATATTTGCTAATATAATAATAATAAGAAGAAGAAAAGTAATGATGCTATGTATGTATACTTACATACATTCCCTCTTACATATCAATATAAAAGATATGTATAATATGCAAATTTTAAATATGAAAAAAGTAAACTTAAAAAAAAAAAAATTGCCTACGTTCAAGTTGAAGTAGCTAAAACTGATTTAATTATACTCTAAAAAATGATGGGTTGACCCATCAGCGGTTGGGTTTATCCCTATTTTCCCAAACATGGGTTGAAATAACAGCATTTTAATTAAATATTGGATTGAGTTTTCACCATTTAATTCATTTTATGACCGAGAGAGGGCAGTATAGACCAGTTTAAGATGTAGTCATCTTTTATTCCATAGTTCAGTTGTGTGTAAATGCAATCACAAACACAGTACATGTACTTTCTTTGTAGCCATCAAAGAAATAATTAAAATGTGAACCTATCCTTGAATCCCGTAGACTTGAGGCTCTTTAGATGCTCCCTTAAGTAATTACATTTACATCCATTCATTTTGCAGACGCATTTATGCAAAGTGATGTACAAATGAATAATGATTCCACAGAGAACACCACTTAGGACAAACACATAATCATTGTAGGTGTTGTGAAATGTCATGAATTGCCCCCTTTGATGTTAGAGAAAGTGAAAAATACATATTTTCTGCATAAATTGTAACTAATTTAAAATTACATCTGCACAATGGTGGATTTTCCAAGTGGAAATGGATGCAATGGTGAGCAAATATTACACTTCAGATATAGAATTGGCATTTTAGTTTTACTAAGAAATATCTAGGATCACACTCTTCTAAAAACAGCCATTCTGACCCTGAGTATGTGTAAGTGTCATTTTAAGCTGCGAGTATGATTCATGGGACACAAACGCAGCCATGACTGACACGAGACAATGTTCTTCTCACTCAGACAGTTCATATATTTGCACATTGCCTGTGAAACCCAGTCTGTTGAGCCGGGGGGAATCATTTCCAAGTATCTCCTTTCAAATATACAGCACATTCTCAGAAAAATTATAATGTGCACACAAATTGGAAGAAAGATTTGTGCTTTAAAATGCAGCGCAGAACAAAAAATGTTTGTACTTTCTTTTCTGCTATAACAGATCCAGTCTTCTGGGGAGGTTTTCCACAATGGATGAAGAGACTTGCTCTCACACAAGCATCAAGAACAACATGTTCGTTGATCAACATCTTTGATCCTGAAACAACATTCGAGGTAAAAGTTTACAGTTCATGTCATGTTTAGGTTTACAACCAGGTGCTTCTACATCAGTGTTATTTGCCTATCGTTTCCCTCTGATTTTAGGGATAACTTAGGTTTAGGGGTAGGGATAGGACTAAATTTTCAGATAGAAATGTTCCAGGATCAACAAAATATGTTGATCCAGGAACATGTCTTACTTGGCAAAATCTCTGTGACCTGTTGTATGTTGGAGTCTGGTTCACGGTATGAATGCATCCCAAAAGGCTTCAATAAGGGTTCAAGTTTGGCCTTTTCACAAGTCCTTCCACACTATAGACTTAGTAAACCATTTCTTCATTAACCACACTTTGTGCACAGGGGCATTTCCAACAGATTTGATTTTTTTCTTTTCTGTATATTAATTACTCTTGGATGAGTTCTTCATTAGTTTTTCCCGCGGAGCACTTTGTGCTATACAAAGTAACTATTTTCATCTTCAGAAAGGAATAGGGAATATACAGAAGGCTTTGAAACTATTAAAATCATGCTGATTAAATATTTAAAAGCTAAAACTTTGTGGTAGCTACTGACTTTTAATCAACCACAACATGGCCTCGTATAGCTTTTGTGTTTATTAGTATTCAAATCCACAGAGCAGAAATATGAGCATCTCAAATGATTAATACAGAAAGTTCTACTTTATTCTTTTTAAAAAATCTTTTTTAAAGGTGCTCTAGAATTAAATATTGAATTTATATTGGCATAGTTGAATAACAAGAGTTCAGTACATGGAAAAGACATACACTGAGTTTCAAACTCCATTGTTTCCTCCTCCTTATATAAATCTCATTTGTTTAAAAGACCTCCGAAGAACAGGCGAATCTCAACATAACACCGACTGTTACGTAACAGTCGGGATCATTAATATGTACTGACCCCAATATTTGCATATGCCAGCCCATGATTCAAGGCATTACACAAGGGCAGAACGTCTGGATGTGCACAGCTGAATCAACAGACTAGGTAAGCAAGCAAGAACAATAGCGAAAAATGGCAGATGGAGCAATAATAACTGACATGATCATTGATATCATGATATTTTTAGTGATATTTGTGAATTGTCTTTCTAAATGTTTCGTTAGCATGTTGCTAATGTACTGTCAAATGTGGTTAAAGTTACCATCGTTTATTACTGTATTCACAGAGACAAGAGAGCCGTCGCTGTTTTCATTTTTAAACACTTGCAGTCTGTATAATTCATAAACACAACTTCATCCTTTATAAATCTCTCCAACAGTGTGTAATGTTTGCTTTAGCCACACAGCATAGCCTCAAACTCATTCAGAATCAAATGTAATACATCCAAATAAATACTATACTCACATGATCCGATGTATGCATGCCACATGCATGACGAACATCTGGTAAAGATCCATTTTGAGGGTTATATTAGCTGTGTAAACTATTTTTATGCTGTTCAAGGCAAGCGTGAGCTCCGGGGCGGGGGAGCGGGAGATTTAAAGGGGCCGCAACCTATATATCGGTGCATAGTTAATGATGCCCCAAAATAGGCAGTTAAAAAAATGAATTAAAAAAAATCTATGGGGTATTTTGAGCTGAAACTTCACAGACACATTCAGGGGACACCTTAGACTTATATTACATCTTTTAAAAAGAAGTTCTAGGGCACCTTTAAGCTAATATATATATATCACCATACTTCCTTCTGTTATACTTCCTTCTGTCACAGTATATTAAGATAGTATTACAAGCTCTATGAAATATTATGTTTAATTATGCAAAGGAGACATTATCGAATTAAATATGCACTCATTTGCATATGCATTGCCAGAACAGAAATCTAAATATTGGATAAGGTGCAAAATTCTTGTTTCATTTTGGATATCTCTTTTTCATAAATCAGAAAATACACCAAAAAAAAAATGCTAAATATTTTATAAAAATAAAATTTTATATAAACCAGGCAAATGATATATGAACAAATTCTGTAAAAAAACATCAGAATATAGATAATAAAACTAGAATATAAGTGGAAATGTCAAAATGCATTTTGATTATGTATTGTAACTAAAATCTGCTGACGCAAATAAATAATGTGTAATACAATAAACACTTAAATGGGTATTTTGGATGTTTTCTTTCCACTAGACCAAAATTGACCAGTACATGAAAAACAATGGTTTTGCCATTCACTAAACAGCTTTTCTCCCTCTTTTATTGAATTGAATCTATTTTGAGTGCTCAACCCATTAAAGACCACAACACCAAATGCCAGTCATTTCAATAATAAAACTTTATTTCTGCTTACAAAACATGCGTTCATCTTACATGCCAGGTAATATCTTAAAGTCACATTTTCTCTGTATAATTTTTACAAATAATTCATTGGAACATGACACAGGGATCTCTCATAGAGACTAAATCACTGACAGTTCTGTACATGAGTACAAGGTCGTCATGGATAAAGAAGTATGCTAACACTTCAGAGTAGCACCTCTGCGCTTCAGTCAGAGGAGTGTAGGTGTGTGTTCAGTGCGTGCGCCGTGTTCGCGTGTTTCCCTCAAACACTTCATCTCTGTACGAATCACACTTACGCAGGTATTACATACCTATGTGCAATATGTTTGTGTGAGCATCCCGTCTCACACTTAAGTGTGTGTGTGCCTCACAGAGACAAACAGCTGACGTTAAGTCCATCACTGAAATTAGTGTGGGTTGTCTTAAGTTAACACTGTCCCAAGCTGTGCTTGATGATCTCCTTGCTGCTTGGAGGAATTCGATCCTGGGAAAACCACTTGGAATTCAACCAGTAGGTCGCCGCGCTGGGCGGGGTTTTTCGCTCGGGGAAGCCCCTCCCCTATGAGCCTTCTCACTGAGCCGGGCTTGATGACATCACTGCATGGGAGGGGCTTCATCTGTCCATCAAGTGTAGGGATGTTAACCGTACACCCACATAGAGCCTGGAGGAAATACAAAGAAAGAAAACCGTTAAACATTGTGTCACAAGATCATCTTTGGTATAAAGGTCTATATCGATCCTCCAGCAGTCTTCTCGAGGTACGATCTGTTATATCACACTCTGCAGAAGAGCTATAATGCCCCTCCGGCGTATGTTATGAGGCCTAATCCACTTGTCTATATATGATGCTTTTATATAATGCGAGTATGAACGCGGGCGGAATATAGGCCAGACAGATTGAACATTACTGTTACGCAACGGCAGAAAAGAGCTGCTAATCGCTCTCATTTCTCAATGATGCTCCAGTCTGCGGGGGACGAGAGGGTGCGCGTGGGAAGAGAAAGATGAAGTGGATGTGGAAAATGAGAGAGGGAGGGAGGGAGGGAGCGAACGAGGGCGAGAGGTTTGGTGTGGAAAGTAAGAATGGAAATGAGATGGAAAGAATGAAAGAATAAATAGTTGTTTTTAACAGCCGATGCCAAATCTGATATCTAGAGAGCAGGATGGACGATTTAATGACCACTTCTGTTAGTCAGCCAATAATCTTAAAATGGCAAAATAGGCCAATTAATTGGCCAATAATTGGGCATTTTAAGATTATTGGCATCAAGTGATCAATGTCCGCTTGGCTAGTTTACAACTGTTAGCTAAAAGTGTCAATGTCAACATTTTTATGTATATATCCCCATCATATCGGGGAATCAGGCACAGTTATCAATGCCGATAATCGCAGAATATGTCAAATAATTGACCCTTTTAAAGGGATAGTTCACCCAAAAATGATCTTATAATACTCACCCTCAAGTAGTGCTGAACACAAAGGAAGATATTTGGAAGAATCTTTGTAACCAAGCAGATTTCGCCCCCCCATTGACTACCATAGTATTTTTCTTTTCCTACCATGGTAGTCAATGGGAGGGTGAAATCTGCTTGGTTACAAAGATTCTTCCAAATGTCTTCCTTTGTCTACTGGTTTGGGGGGGAGTAAATGATGACAGAATTTTTTGTATTTTTTGGGTGAACTATCCCTTTAAGATTATCAGCATCAATTGATCAATGTTTGCTTGTCTAGTTAGGGATAAGGGATAATTAACCAATTAAAATTATGTAAAATAAGTGCAAATTCCATTCTAATTTTCTGTCTTATGTATATATCATCATTATATCGGCCACCCTGCTCTCCAGATATTAACATGGGTCTATTCATAGTTTTCTAAGAAAATAGATGCACGAGGGCGTGAAGGCAAAATAAAATCCACTGCTAGAGAGGAGCGAATGACAGAATGTGTGCGAGACGATGCCGAGAGCTGAGGAGGAGGTGTGCGAGATGGGAGGGGGAGTGTGTGTGAGAGTGTGTGTGCGCTGAGGCTGCGGGGGAGAGATGCTAAATTTAGATGCAGCTCTCTGCAGAGGCTTATTGAGTACCAGCGACTGCGAGGGAACATTTCGTACTGCCATGCACACGTACACATGTACACATCTCACCTCTCGCAGAGTGATGGTGGAGGTGTACACAATATGCGAGCCGTCTCGTCTGAAATGGGCGTGCTTCTTCTCCTTAATAACGAAGGCCAGGTCGTTAGGGGCGTGGCCGAGCATCTGATGGCCCTCCTTGGGGAAGGTGATCCTGGTGCCCTCCTTCCACCCCTTCTTCACCTCCACGTCGAACACGCGCTCTTCCGGTCTCAACGCGTGTTTATCCGCCTGCCGGAGGCGTGTCACTTTCACGCGCTTCGTCACGCCCATCAAGATGTCCTCCAGTGACACAAGGAGCTCGTGAACTTCGGCCACGCCCGATGGCTTTAGCCCGCCCTTGTTACGGCTGAGGTGGGGCAGGGGGTTCCTCAGGAATGGGTTAAACAGGTCGTCATCGGAGTCGAGTTCGAAGTTGAAGAACACGTGCCAGGAGTGGGCGTCGGCTTTTGAGGTGCTGTGGGAGGGATCGCTTTTGTTTCCAGCTGGAGCCACACCCCCTTTGGTCAAACCTGGAGGAAGATAAAAAGCTTTCTTTAGTGTGCATGTCTTAGGCTTGTCTGTTTTTGCAAGAGGTTCATCCTCTGGTTAATAAAGTATTGATAAATAATTGATCAGTCTGCAGCACTGTGAGTGTGTGAATCAGTTCAGCCGAGGTTGATGGAACCCACTGAACTCAGTGTTCATCTATCTGCATTGTGCATTAATTGCATGTTTGTGATTGCAATTTCTTCTCACCTTGTTGATCATAGATGGTGCGTTTCTCTGGGTCGGTCAGAACGTCGTAGGCTTGTGCAATCTGTTTGAATTTGTCCTCTGCGTCTGCGTCTGGGTTTTTGTCTGGGTGGTAGCGAAGCGCCAGACGCTTGTACGCCCGTCTGATCTCCTCCTCATTAGAGTCACTTGACACACCGAGTACAGAGTAGTAATCCACACACTCTGGTGAGGACGGGGGGCTAGACACCTCGGGTTCTTCACGCACCTCCTACATAGACACACACACAGACAGATGGCAGGAGTTTAGAGTATGCTCATTTCTAGTTCTCATTGGTTCACCTACACAAGGTGATTCCAGATAAAAGATAAAGTTCATTGTTTCAAGCACCACAGACAATGAAGGGAGTCCCCCTAATATTCAGAGTAGAAGATTTTTTTCTTCAATTCTTCTTGTGAATATTGCACAGATAGGCAGAAAATAAAAGGTTCTTATATTTTTTATGGTGTAAAACAACCAAAATAAAATTGAAATCATATTTTAATGTAATTATTATAATTTGATATATTAAAGTATAAAATTATTTTATATAACAAAAGTATTGTATTTAGACTCAAAATACGATTCCCCCCCCGTATTCTCCACTATAAAGTTTGTGAGTGTATATTATATAGTGGGGTATAAATGCACAGATTTTTTATGTGCCTCTAAATTCTCTATTATATAATATAAACTCAAATGTTTGGGTGCATATTATATAGTTGAGAATATAGAGGCACATATAACAAATTATAAATGTATACATTCCCACCATATAACACTCACAAACTTTGAATGTTTATTATATAGTAGAGAATATAGATATATGTATAAAAACATCTATATTCTCCAATATATAAATCTATACATGCCTCTGAATTCTCATATAATACCCTCAAAGTTTTGGGGTGTATATTATATACTGGAAAATACAGAGGCATAAATAATTTACAAATCTCTATATAACTGTATATTCCCCACTATATAATATGCATATACATTTATATAGTGGAGAATATATATTTAGGATTTTATATATATACTATGTTCCCCACTATATAATAAACACCAAAGTCTGTGAGTGTATAGCTATTATATAGTGGAGAACATAGATGCATATATATTTGATTTAAATGTTATATGCAGCATCTCACCTCAGGGGTCCATCCCTCTTCTCCGTGGATCACTTTCACTTTGCACTTGACATTCTTGTGTTTGACGCCGAATTGAGTCCAGATGAGAACCATGGTGCTGTTGCTGTTGGTGCCGGTGAGTGTGAGCCGAGCGCGTGAGCTGTTGGAGCTGCTGTCTGCTGCATCTCCCGCCGCTCTGCTCGAGCTTTTATACCCGCGCTCTACTCACGGCGCCCACGCTGCGTGACCGAGCTTCCCCGAGCACGCCCATTCTCCACGTACACGAGAGGGAATACCGCGTGCCCACCAATCCACGCTTGATGCTGCTGCGGAATAAGATGAGCATCACGCGGATGTGGCAGCCCACCTCTCCATGTGGAGGAGCGTTTCCGGAATTCACAATGAGTCTCATCCCTCCCTCCCTCCGTCTCTCCATCCTTCCATCCTAAATTGGTCTTCTGTTACAGATTGTTCTTTTGGCTTGTCGGCCAGCTTTTTTGGGTTGGAAGCTGTGAATGACAGTGTAAAAGAAAGAATGGCAGTAAATGAACACGGAAAATGTATGCATATAAAATGAAAGCAAGTGAACATGAAAAAAATGGCATATAATATATATATTTTTAAAATAAATAAAGTGCAAGGCGAGTTTGTAAGCACCTCCACCAGAGCTGTGCAAATTTTTACTAAACTTTGCACACACACACACACACACACATATATATATATATATATATATATATATATATATATATATATATATATAATATATATATATATTCTTTTTTTACCTTAACCCTTTATTTTCACTTGGTCACGGAAAATGTATGCATATAAAATGAAAGCAAATGAACATGAAAAAAATGCATATTATATATATATATATATATATATATATATATATATATATATATATATATGGGGACATTTTATTTTTTTAATTTAAATAAATAAAGTGCAAGGCGAATTTGACAATAAGCACCTCCACCTGAGCCAAATTTTTACTAAACTTTGTGTGTGTGTGTGTGTGTGTGTGTGTGTGTGTGTATGTATATGTATATATATATATATATATATATATATATATATATATATATATATATTCTATGTATATATATATATATATATATATATAATTTTTTTTAATAACATAACATAACCCTTTATTTTCACTTGGTCACTTAAAAAAATGGAACTTAAAATAATAATAATAATAAAAAACTTTGACAGAGAAGACACGAAGCTCAAACAGTAGTTGCCATTTGTGTTGAGAGTTTTCAACAGAAAATTTCCCTGCCTGACATAGAGCTGTACTAGAAATTAGCATTTTCAAAAATATATATGTTTAATGGATTAAGCCTACTACTTAGAAAGTTAGAAAATGTATCTGGTGTTACTGTCCTGTTTTTTTTATCTCTTATATTGTCTCTGACCCCTGAAGATCTATGCTTGAATGTCAGTTTGATTATAAAATGTCAAATCATGTTTGAAGCTTTGAGCTCGCAATATAGGCTTATTATAATTTGCATTTAAACTCTCTCAGACACACACTTCAATGTCCCTTTGTGTCAAAGTGCAATTAAAACAGATGGAAAAATACAGACAGAGCCGCTTCACCCACACACGCAATTACAGGCAATTAACGTGTGATTGTCAACGCTGGTGGCTTGTGGACCAATAGTTCTTTGTGCTCGTCACGGTGACAGTTCAATGTTCCCATCTGCGCATGAATAATAAAAGTATTTGCACATTCACAAACTGTCTTCAGCGTTAACCGGCCATGAATTAAAGCGGAGCCTTGGGGAATGTCGCATTACGCAACGTACGTGCAGGTGAATTCCTCAGTACATAAATGGCCATATTTCCTCAGACGTTACGCGTTCAGCCAATCACAGACGAAAGATGCTTCAGGATTCCCGCTGGTACCGGAAAATTGGACAAATTTGGTGTAGATGTCCCTGTCAGAAACGTCAGAGAATCTCTGAGCCAGATTTCGTCCATTTTGGAAAAAAAGAGAGAGGGAGCGCAGGAAAACCGAGCTGAGTAGTGTGAATGACACCTCGAAATCTGTCATCATAGACCGGCCGGACATTTCCGTTGACTCTCGACTCGAGAGATGAATATGAAATCAGGTTTGTGAGTGTTACGCCGTGAAAATGTTTGTGAGGAAACTGGGGGAACATTGTGATAGCGCAGTGTCGAGGACAATCAGGGAACATTGTGCTTCTGCGGTACAAAGCTCTGCAGGGGATCGTAAGAAGTCGTGATCTCGTGCTTTTAATAATAACTCGGCTCGTGACCAACGGATGCCCAACTGTGCTGTGTAATTTTCGCGCCCTCATTGTGGCGAAGTCTGTTATTCGCGCGCACTGGACGGACGACCGTTATTATCGTCGACTAAATGGCTCATTAGTTCCTAACTAAATTAAAACCCATCAATCAAACAAGGTCCGAGCCCGTGAGTTAATTGTTGTTTCGTCGATTTTAACTTATTAAGCGTTCTTTAACGACCCTTAGAATAAAAACATTACTAGATTTTTACATTTTCTGAAGAAAATGTGCTTGTTTTTAGCGTGTTGCTAGGTGGTTGCCGTCACAAATCAAAATAACCTATCCTAGAAGTATCCATTTATGGTCTTGTCTAGCTGTGATTTCTACCCTTTTATCGTCCTCTAGTTGAAGATCATTCATCTGATTACTTGGAACACCTCTCCTCAATAAGACACAAAAGTAAAGGTATCATTCATGTTTATAAATGAGTAACTTGTTTAAAAAAAACACTAACCCTAAGTATGAACACTTGTAAACTAATTAAAAATACAAAATCCCATGTTATTCATTCCTTAAAGTGACAGGTAAATACAATGGTATATGAATATGGGTTATTATAATACCATCACCATACCATAATACTACTACAGTATCATTTACTAGTGGAATAGTAAAAGAAACCACATATATGATTTTAGAAAATATTTACCATCCTACACAGTCTAACCTTTTCCCCATTTATCCATATTGTAGGATAAGCTATGTGTTGCGGGGGAGTGATATTCACAGGTACTGCTCTTCCTACACCATCTCCTTCTGTGCTCACTTTTTCTCCCTCAGTCTTTCTCTGTAAAGGTTACGGGGGTGATTCATAATGAGTAAAGTGGCATTTGACAGCACCTCTCACTTCAGATCCATCTCTCAAGTCAGAATCATTTGGTTGTGTAATTATTTTCATAATCATCTGCTTTAATGAATTCAACCAAGATTGGTTGACAAAATGTCTGAAAAATATTAGACGGGAAACAGACTTAAGACACCAACACATTAAAGAGAACTGACTGTTCTAATAATAGCCTAGCAGCAGTAGTCAGTAAATGTTAGGGCCATAGTGCCATCTGCTGACCATGTTGTGCAAATGTTCTGGTCAGTTGTGTTGGAGCATTTAAAAGCTTTTTTCCTCCTTCAAACTCTAATAAAACAGCTTCCACATTAGGAGGAATGCGAACGGAGGAAAGAACTGCTGAGGTTAGCATGAGCTAAGAGCAAAAACAGCAGGAGAGACTCTTTACTCTTGCTGTTAACTTACTCTGGCACTAAAGCTGCAGAGCAAACAGCCTCTTATGTGAACAAACTAACTTATATGCTCATCGAACATAAGCTCTGTTCCAAACCCTAGTGAGCTGCCTGCCAAAACAGCATTTTAAGGCATCATAGACATGTTCCTGGTCCAAAAGATAGGCAGCATAATTAAGATACCTTTTAGCTGAAGTCAAGTATCCCAATTCCAAATCATTTATAATTTTTCTTTTAGGATGTTCCCTTAGAATACAGCTGGCTAGGTAGGCAGCTCACTAGATAATTTTAGAACAGTGCTATTGTCTCTGGTCCACATAACATACAAATCTTAGTCAGATGGAAGTACAGTCATGCACAGGACAGATTGACATAAAATGTTGTCACATGTTTTGAATAGATTCTTTTATTGGTGCCAAACATGAATGTGAGACTAGAAGTTTAGATTTTCTTATCTCTTATCGTAATATGTGTCATCCTTTCTTGTAAATGTTCTCTTTACAATGAATGTGATGCAAATCTACCTGCATTCTAGGCAGGTAGCTGATAACTATAACTTGTAACTGACTGATAACAGGAAATAAAGTCCATCTCATCTAAATGTTATATGATCTAGCTAATTTGCTAAAGTGTTTTGACCTAATAAACAGAGTGAAATATTAGTTGATTTTTTTAAAATGGCATACACATTGTGTATACACGTATCCCAATTCTATACACACACATTGTGTACAAATGTGTTTCACACTTTCAGAGACACACATAGGACTGTGTGTAATGGTGTGTTGGTATAAACATAGCATTAAGAGGATTATTTACAGGGGGTCCATGCCATGTTGTGTACTGAACTCCTGGAAGTCCTCTGGAATGGTGTCTGGAAAAGAGATTATGATAAAATACAATATGATAAATGTATAGGTTCTGCAATTAGTTTTGATGTATGTACACTACCATTCAAAAGTTTAGGTAACATAAATCATAATGTTATAATTATATATGGCAACATTATAAATGTTGTTACTGTCACTTTTAATGCATGATTGCTGAATAAAAGTATATCTTTTTTAATTCCTTTATTTGAATGGTTGTGTATATGTTTATGCTTGTTCCAGCTGTTGCATTGCTGTTTCAGTGTATAACGTATGTTTTTGTTCTCACCATTGCAGCGATACTTCAAGTTTGACCAGATGATGTTCTCTTGAGAGAAGCAGAACACTCCCAGTCTTCCTCCTCTCATTGTGGTATCAATTGTCACCCCAGAATCTGCCACTAGCTCTGTACCCTCATAGAAACGAACCCTAAAAACACACAAAAAGTCTGAACTGAATCATCTTGACTTTTAACACTTTTCTTTCTCATAAGTATTAACTTTGCTAGTGTAACTGAAGCCAGCTAGTAAGAGCTGTGCAGATAAACCTCACTTCCCTTGCCCCAAAAGGTGCACTAGTGACTGACGCTAAAGGCTGCAGTCTTTAGCCAACTTGTTAGCGCGCCTGCCTCCCACGCCAGACATCCGGGTTCGAGGCCCGCACAGGGTGAGTAGGACCTAAAGGGTTACATTGGTGTCGTGACCCGGATGGGAATGAGGTTTAGGGGAGTGAGTGTAACGGAAGCCAGCTAGTAAGAGCCCTGCAGATAACCTCACTTCCCTTGCCCCAAAATGTGCACTAGTGACTAACGCTAAAGGCTGCAGTCTTTAGCCAACTTGTTAGTGCCTGCCTTCCATGCCAGAGACCCGGGTTCGAGGTCCACACAGTGCGGGGCGAGTAGGACCTGAGGGGTAACATTAGTGCCATGTCCCAAATGGGAGTTAGGTTTAGGGTAGTGAGTGTAACGGAGGCCAGCTAGTAAGAGCCTTGCAGATAAACCTCACTTCCCTTGCCTCAAGAGGTGCACTAGCAACTGACACTAAAGGTTGCAGTCTTTAGCCTCCTTGTTAGCGCGCCTGCCTCCCATGGGGAGGCCTGCACAGAGCAGGGGGAGTAGGCCTTGAGGGGTTACATTAGCTTGGCTTCAAACTTTGAGTCACCTGAATTTTTATTGGCTTACCTGATGTATCCGACTTGTGGGCGGTGCTGCAGGTACCAGCGGTATGATACCTTATCCTTCCAGCCAACATTCCTTGGATCCTTCCACAGGAGACGCACCTGATCATTAGTGTCCCCTGTATGCCAGAGAGAGTTCCTCAAATGCTCACCTGGACCAGACTTGGACTTCACTGCCTGAGAATGAGAGATGAATATTTGCTCTGTTAATTCCATGAAAGACTTTCTCACAGATTTAGAGATCATATATCTTGAAATTCAGCTAATCAACCTTCAGCTGAATGCCAGGTTCAGCTACTGCTCTGAAGGGCGTGGCCTGCCAGTACGTCTGCTCCGTTTGCTTCCACATCACCACATAGAAACTGGAAGAGTCCTGGTATCCAAAGATGAAGCCGGCATAGTCGTCATCGGTCACCGTATTCACATGGAACGTTCCCTCGAAATCAACACCACTGAATGCAGTGTAACCTGGTCATTGGAGAGGGGAATGGCATCAATCATAAAAATAACTTAATATGTCATTATTCGTGATGGAAAAACATGCATCCACTCACCAACAGCAAGGCCTGGATCACTGTTCATAGTCTGGACAATCTCCATTCCCTTTGCAGCAAGGCAAAGAATATGTCAGAATTGTATATCTCAAATAGGTTCCTGAAAATTCTATGTATCTTTTTCTGTACCTGGTTAAGAACCACCCAGTTGGGGTCAATCTGAGCATCACCCTCTGGGTCCAGTACAACTGTTTGATAGGCTCTGAAGTCTGTCAGTGTGATCTCTGCATTTTCTGGACAGTTATCAATCCTGTCGATTACCTTGTCCTGGTCAAAGTCTGATTCACAAATGTCGCCTACCCCATCATCTGTGTAGAAATGAACAAGTGAGTGAGGGATGATTGTAATATGATTTCTGTATGTTCAAATACAAGACTTTCTGTGAATAATGGGATAATGTTCTGTCTGTTTCTTACACAAAGGCATCAAACGGCTTTAGAAGACTTGGAATATAGTGTGGAATATAGTCAACTTATATAAAGCTTGACAGCCACTGTCAATTTTCTAGTTTTGTTCTATGGACATTCTGGGTGAGTCGATGATCACAGAATAATGTGCAGTGCATTCTATTTCTATGTAAGGATTAGTGTTGTACTCACTGTTGTCATCTATCTGTTCAGGGTTGGGCACCAACCGACAGTTATCTGGTCCAGGAGGCAGTGTGTCGGGAATACCGTCATTATCATCATCATCATCACATTCATCTCCCACTCCATCTTTATCTGTGTCTAGTTGGGAGCTATTAATTACCAGCGGGCAGTTGTCCTTGCTATCTTGGTGACCATCACCATCACTGAAGGATACAAAAAATGGTATTACAGAAATGCTCATAGAAATTTCTACAGACCGTTCAGTTTTAACAATGAAGAAACTGATATGCAAAGGAAACCGTGTTTCTGTTGCATGAGTGATGGACCTTTTATACCTATCTTGATTTGTGTCGCAAGAGTCTCCAACAAGATCATTGTCAATGTCAGACTGGGGAGAAGAGGATTGAATGTAAATATTAATTATAGTTAAAAAAAAAAAAGAACACAACAGTATACAATGAATATTTGGCTGTCTGTGAATAATGTACCTGATTTGGATTTGGGATGTCAGGACAGCTATCGCATGCATCTCCCACACCGTCCCCATCACGATCCAGCTGATCACGATTTTTCACTCGCTGACAGTTATCCAGGAAGTTTTTCACCCCTGACAATCAAAAACAGACACCAAAAATTGGGAATGACTCAGTACCAAAAAGACAAAAACATCTTTTGTTGGAACCCAATCATCAAGACTTTTAGACGTACTTCACTTTGTGTGTGTATGTCATCTCTTACCATCTCCATCCATGTCGTCATCGCATGCATCTCCGAGGCCATCAGAATCTGTGTCTCTCTGGTCTGGGTTATCCACTCGGACACAGTTGTCACATGCATCGCCATGACTGTCCTTATCACTGTTCAGCTGATTTATATTTGGCGTCAACCAGCAGTTATCCTAAAATCCATCCATACATACACAAGAACAAAGTTTACTAAATAACCAGAGATAGAAATGCAAGAGGTAAGAGATTTTAAAGGAATTAGTGTGAGATTCTGCACTGCATTAACAACCACGGCATAAATGTGTGTGTGTATGTTTGTGAGTTTACCTGCTCATTCAATATTCCATCTCCATCTGCATCTGGGTCACATGCATCACCTTTCCCATCGCCATCTGCATCCTCTTGTCCCGAGTTTGGAACGGTAACACAGTTATCCTGGCATTGAGGACAATATGAATCATCTCTCCCAGAGACAGGCAAGTGATATCACCAGAGCCATTAGCAAGTCAATATCAATTGCATTGTTGCCATAGTTACCTTTCTGCATGCTGGGTCTCGGCAGCGCAGCTTCTCATCAGGGTACCCATCAATGTCAGTGTCTTTACCACAGAGATAACCATTTCCAGCCCATCCAATGCCACACTAAAAAACACATACACTCTTAGCATTTGCCCTTGAGCATGATGCCCTTTTCGCTTCATATGTGTGAATGTGTGTTTCAGAAGTTTACCTGGCATGTGATGGTGCCATCTCTCTCCTCTATACACTGTGCATTGGGGTCGCAAGGGTTCTGTAGCCGGTTTCCACAGCTTTTCTCTGGCTTACAACCTCTGATCTGGTCACCTGTAAATCCGGTCTTACATCGGCCACATTGATATGATCCCTACACACACCATTACATATAACACTTTAAGGCGCTGTTATTTTGCTTTGCATGTCTGTGTGACATTTAATGCTACTTTGCATAATAGAAATGCATTATGAACTTGTCGGTTCTCACCACAGAGTTCACACAGATGGAGTTGGGGGTGCATCCTCCATTATCTGGTCCTTTACACTCATCGATATCATCACACACCTAAAGAAATGTACACTTATACACAATCATACTCTTGGCACCCTTTTTGCTCGTCATGCCATTAATCAGTGGTTGTGCATCAAAATATCAGTGGCAAATGGCCCTTTTTTTGATTTGTCTGAACTTTGCGTTACAACATATGATGTGCATACAGTGGCACTGGTGGAATGCTATATCTTGACACTCCATTTTACATAGAAATTTAAAGGGTTAGTTAACCCAAAAATTTAAATTCTGTCATTAATTACTCACTCTCATGTCGTTCCAAACCCGTAAGTCCTTTGTTCATCTTCGGAACACAAATTAAGATATTTTTGATGAAATCCTAGAGCTCTCTGACATAAATAGCAATTTAATTACCACTTTCAAGGCCCAATAAGGTAGTAAAGACATCAACTTCAGTGGTTCAACCTTAATTTCAACCTTAAGAACACTGGCTCATTATTGGCCAGCTCCTGCGTCAGCATCAAACGTATGCATTGTGGTGCTCACATGAACAGCGTCGGCCAATACTGAGCTGGCGTTCGGACATAGAACCCGGAAGCGCTGCACTGTGTCTACAACGTCAACATCATGATAGGGAAGAGAAGAAAATTGTTGAATAAATCACTATTTTTGTTTGTATTTTTGCGCACAAAACGTATTCTCATCACTTCATAACATTAAGGTTGAACCACTGTAGTCACATGGACCATTTTAATGATGTCTTGATTACCTTTCTGGGCCTTGAAAGTGGTAATTAAATTGCTTTGTATGGAGCGGTCAGAGAGCTGTCGGATTTCATCAAAAATATCTTAATTTGTATTCCGAAGATGAACGAAGGACTTACGGGTTTGGAACGACATGAGGGTGAGATATTAATGACAGAATTTTCATTTTTGGGTGAACTAACCCTTTAATGCATTAGGGAACGCTGACATAATTCATGTGAAGGGTTAAACCAAGACAGCAGTGACATACTTGCTTGTGCGTTTGTGCATAGGCCACACCGACACCCTCCACTGGTTTGCCAGTGAATCCAAGAGGACATGCCTCACAGCGGAAGCCTGGAGCCATGTTCACACATCTCACACCAGGGAAGCAGGGGTTAAATTGGCACTGTGAATGACACAAAAATGCATGGAAATGTGATTCAGACAAGTGCTCCAACATATGAGCCGACTTGGCCGTTTAAATTCTAGTATGGTCCTTTCCTTTCCCATTGTTTCCTGTCTTAACTCTATACTGTCCTGTTAAAATCAAGGTGAAAAAAGCCATAAATGTAACTTGTGAGCTGCCATGTACTCATTAATTTCTTTTTTAGACTCTCGAGTTCTGGAAGTTGCAGTATGTTTTTAGTACATCAAAAACTTCCCACAAATCCTACACACTACTCAAACTTGCATCACTACTAAATATTATTAGCAATGTTTCAGTCAATTGACTTTCCTCAGGCTATTTCAGAAGATCAAGAAAAAAGTAATTTGTCATGATATGACCCCTTTAATGAATAGGCACGTACCTCGTCAACGTCATCACAGCTGTATCCATCTCCAGTGTATCCATCAGGGCATGGACCGCATTCCACCCCTTCGTCCGTTTCTATGCACATATCATTACGGAAACACACTCCAGGAGTGCATTTTGGTTTCACCACTTCTGTTCCGCCCAGACCTAGAATTAATCATTCATATTTAGTATAAATGGTGTGGTTTGAAGTATTCAGATGCCTGTAACTTAACATTCCCAATGACTGCACTCCTGCTTTAAATCTGCTTCAGCTTTTGTGACTTTGAAGTCATGACTGGATTATTTGTTGCCATGAATATTTGTGGACACAGAAAAATGTCTTGTTTGGATCTCTTATCTGAATATCTGCATCAACAAACTCATGCATATCACACTCTTGCTCATTGTAATATCTTACCACAGGCCTGGCACTCAGAGATGGTGTTTCTAAGGAAAGATGTTTCCTTCACCTGTAAACATGCATGCAAACACACAAAAAATCTGGGTTGTAAATAAGAGATGGTGGAAATTAAGAACATTAAACAAAGGGGTAAAAAGGATAATGGGCAGAAAGGTTTTACCTGCTGAATAAGAACATCTTTCAGCTCATTGATGACCTTTGTTAGCTCCAGCATCTGATTCGTAAGCTGTTTCGTGTTAAGCCCTTTATGAACAACAAAAAACTTTTTAAAATTTTTGCAAAAGTATACGCTCTTTCTTTCTTTATCCCTTTTGGAACCTTTTCCCCAAAGGTGCACTCTGTAATTATGAGGATTTTGTGCTGGCCGATATGATAGACATCTTGGATGGAAAAAGCTTCCTGATGCCATTGGAAAGGGCTTTATTTGTAATAATAAAAAAAAAAAATCTAGCCATAGCAACCAACCAGAAAACCCTAGCAACTTCTTAGCAACACCCTGGCAACCACCAATAACACCCTAGCATTGTGGTGGCAGATTTTTGCACATGGAAGCACCACTCATGTTTTCTTCAGAAATGTAAAAATCGAGTCGTTACCTAAATTCTGTACAGAGTCGCTCTGATGAGTGTGGCAGTCCTGCAGCGATGCAACATTTTCCATTGAATCACCATATGCCAGTTTGAGCTCCTCCAACTCTTCCTGCCAATCAGAACAGAAAGAGAGCAATGGGGAGTTTATGTTAGTGTATTAATGCATGCAACAAAAACCTCCAAATATATCTCTCAGCATGTGAGTGTTAATATGTTGTATACTTGTGCTTTCCCCTGCATAGTTTTTAGCTCCACTCCTTGGTGATTGTTTAGGCCATTAAACACAGCTGGTAAATCTCTCAGCGTCTCCACCAGCCTGCAGTCCAGGTGTAGCTCTACCCCAGGCACCGGTAACACCCCCTGGCCGTGCGGGAATCCTCCTGGTTGGCCCACCTCCAGTCCCTTCAGATGGAACAGCAGCCGATGCTTCTCACCATCAGCCAGTTTCAGGTTGTTAAAGGTAACAGTACTCATCCTACCATCTCTGCGCAGGTATCGTAAAGTAGCTACGGAGAGAGAAATAGTTATGTTTTTTATATTTTTAAGTCTTTTTTGCTTATACATTTAACCCTCTGCTGCTCTTTGGTCATTTTTGCCCAAAAAATTTTACATTTAGTTTTTTTTAGATTTTTTTACTTCATCGGAATGGTACGAAACTTGGTAAAGGTTTGGGCACTTGCTATGTAAACACTCACAAAAAAAATCATGAACATGATTTGAAAATGTCAAATGGTCCTGAAAAAAAGTGTCACATTTGAAAATGAGCACATTGGAAATGAATGGGAGACAAATTTCATCTAGTGAAAACTTTTGGTACTGCGACCAAACTAAATCTTACCGAAAGCTCATTTTTTGAGATATCAACACAACTTATGGCTTTGATTTTCTTGCAGTTTTAGAGTAAAACGTGCTTTTGAAAATATATACTTCATATAAAAATTGAAAATAGTATTTTTGTGCATTTTTCATAACAATAAACATAAAATTCTGTAACTTTTTTAAGTTAACTTTTTAAAACTTTTTTCACTTCTGCAATAATTTGCCAAGTGTCGTCTTTGAAAAGAGATCAAAATTAAGTGTGCTCTAAAGCCTTCAAAATTTATGACAGTTCATGTTGGAAATTTCATTTTCACATCTATGCTCAAAAAGTGAATAAATGGATTATAACTAAAGTGTAAATATAATTTAGTACCATAAAACAAATAAAAATCCCCTAAAAATCCAAAATATTAAATTAAAAACATTATCAATTAAAACAAAAACAACAAAAAATGACAAAAACTAATGAAGCCCAAGCTTGCAGAAAGTGAAAGGTATGGTTTTGTCAAACTTCATGTACCTTTGTTGAGTTTTCCGAGCACAGAGAACTCAAAGTACTTGCTGTTGTCTCGTGGATTGTACAGGCTGAATATGGTGTTTCCGGTTCTAGGCTGGAGACGGAAGGTTGTGAGAATAAAGAGTTCAGTTACTCCTTGCTCTGCCAAACCTCCGTGCAGTAGATCCGGTAGACAGTCCGGTGACGTTAAGAGGTTATACACTGCGTGGAGAATGTTATTGAAATGTTATATAAGTGTTACTGCAACACAAAGTATACTGTTCACAAACATGTAGTTGTTCCTCAGGCTAATGTATGCTGGGAGTGATGCCCAGGTCTTTTTAGGTTGATGTCATTTCTGTTAGACTGTAAATACTGTTGCTGTTTATTTAGCCAGTTGAATGAATGATTAAGCATTAGTAGTTCTTTGAAGTTTGTAAATGGCAAGAATTAGTTGAGGTTTTTTTAATACATAACAGCTCAACTGTAACAAGTATAATGGCAGATGGCATTCAAATGCATTCAAAGTTTGAATGTTTTGGCATTGTGAATGGGATAATGGTCTGTGTCTAAATGCTGAAACCCAGACCATATCTAACATGTTTGCTGAGTGACGTACAATTTGGTGAGAAACATTTGACAAAGATATAGAAATTTCACTTGATAGAAATGTGTTCTGTTGAGTTCCAGAATAAGCAGAAAAAGGCTTGAATTTCAGATTAATATCTTGAGTTTTTAAACAGAAACTCCTGTAACTGAAGCAACTGGTCTTAGTTTGTATAATTGAGATTGACAGGGATCGAATTGGATCTTATCCATTGAACATTTTCAGAGGAAAACTTCATGGAAACCAGGTGAACGAACAGCCGTTGTGGTGTCACTGCCGGATGTCAAATACAGATGTTGGTTGTTATGGTGATGGAAGCGTGCCATTGGCTAAACAGGCAAACGTAATGTATGAAAAAATGTTAATGACTCAAGAATGACGTCTTTTCCAATATTTTAACCGAAAAAGAGGGTCTGACTCTCATTTTCATGCCTTAGCAATCATCACATCAATTGACGCAATACAACTAAGGATATTCCCATGAAAACCAAGACTATTGTTTTGTTTCTTGTTTATCTTCACTTTCTTGTGAAGAATATAGTTTGCCCATTTCAAAGAGCTGCTTGTTGCTCAAAAGCATCATTTCTGTTCACACATGGTGTGCTGAAAGATTTACATGCCGACCGTGATTGCCAACATGTGTGATTTGGCTTTATGTATTATTTGTCATTTTAATGTTCAAACATTCTCCAAGTCATATGTCTTAAAGTAAATATTACATTGACATTAAAGAGGGTAATGTTTATATCCTCTGTAGGTGGAAGTACTCAGTGTTTGTGTATGTGTGTGTGTGTGTGTGTGTGTGTGTGTTTTCTTTAAGTATTATGTGTCCGCCTTTCAGATTCAATAAAATAATGCAATCTCATCCTTGCTGCAAAAGACATTATGACTTCTATAGCCCAGAATGAACTACCGTTCACACACACATACACACACACTTACTTCAACTCTCTCATATACACAGGCAATGACCAAAAAACAAAATTAGAGCCTGATGCTTTGTGATAAACACATCCACATTGAAGGAGGATCAAAGTAAATAGGAATAGAAAATTAAAAATCAAGAAACCAGCCATTAAGAAAGAAATCGGACACTTTTAGAGTCAGATTTAAGGCTCAGCATGAGATTTAACAAGACAGACAAAGAAGCGTGAAAAAAGAACAAGAGTGTAAATAGAACTACAGTAAAATGTTATTTTGAATGAAATTAAATTAGTTAAACCAGGCAACTTAACTAATCATGAATTAAAGAAACATTTTAACCTATTAAGGAAACTTTATGTGTACTCACCGGTTGATTCTGCGCTTGCTGAGCTGAGAGTCAACATCAGAGAAATAGCAGTGAGGAGATGCATTGTGCCGGCCATCCTTTACCACAACCTTCTGCCACCCCACAGAAGGAGTGTGAGAGAGAAGTCTTATGGGAGCTGATCTTTGATTCCTTCGTGTCTTTTGGTTATGAATGTGTGTTTTATAGAGAAAGTCTGTGTGTGATTGAGTAGGACACAGCAGTGAGGGACAGAAGAAAAGAGCAAGGTCTGTGTGCATTCGAGTTTTAATGATGTGTGTGTGTGTTGGTGAGGAAGCAGGCTGTCTATCAACCCACAGCAGCTGTGGTGGGCGGCGTTATGAGTCTAACAGACGCCCCCATGCTGAGGGGGCGGAGCGAAGAGTGGTGTCGTATAATTGGCGGGCCTGGCTCACGTCTGAACTCTTATTTGTACCTTTTATGAGGTTCCATTTGTTCCACATCCTTCTCTCCATCCTTCTTTTCCCTCCATTCCTTTCCCGGGTTTTCACATATTTTCCTGTCATTTTGACTGGCAGGTGCCGTAAAATACGTCTGCCGGGGTGGATCTCTGGGGAATTGTTTAAAGATAACTGGATGGAGAGTTGCTAATGTTCCGTGAAGGTCTGATTCTGAGGATTCTGTAATAAAAATAAATTAAAAAGTCAGATACACATGTGAAGCAGGCACATACACTGGTAACAGCTGTTTAATGATACAGGAGCAATTGGGACCAGCTATTTCATCTCTCAACTCAATGGTAGTTTAATAACATTCATGGTAGCACTCTACAAAATAGCAAAGAAATGTCTAAGACTTTGAGTTGTACATATGTTGTTGTATCTATCCCTTATTAGGCATACACTATGGCCACGTACACACTACAGCCAGTGTTGCCTAGTCTGCAGTTTTCCTGCGGAACTGGGCTACTTTTACACTGTTGCCGCTGGTTGTTTTTTTAGTCTGCGGTTTGAAATGGACACCCCCAAACTTCCCTGGCTAGTCTTGGCTGAGATTGTGATAGGTTTTGAATAGCAATTGACCCTTCGCCGGGAGTTTGATTGACAAGCGATCTAACCAGTCATAACGCCAAATCTGCCATTTTGTCTGACAAAGCAGTCAGGAGTTAGAAGATTAACTTTGGTGGACTTGAACTTGAAAAATGGTGTGTACTGACGTTTTTTCACATTTGAAACAACATTCCTTCTCATGTTCATTCATGTTTATTTGATGCTATAAATTAGTAGGAAGAGATGATCGGTAAACGAGCCGCTTGAGCTGAGGTGCTACAGCGATCTGTCACGACACATTAAAGAGCCACAAAACGGTTTTTATTGTTCGAATTTCTTAAATTACACAGTTTGAAAGCTGGGACTTTGTTTAATATCATAAGTAAGCTGCTCTGTCTTGTCTGTCGACATGTTGTCAGTGTCCTCTTTGCTCCGCAATGTATTTTCCACTCTGTGTAGCATGACAGCGCCATGGCTTGTTGGACAAAGCAACAGTAACTAAGGGGGGCGGGTCTAGGGTCTAGCGTTGCGAAGGGTCAATTGGGCTTGCTTTGTTACACAAACCTGGCAACCCTTACTGCAGCTAAATTCAGTTGTCAATTTACCTTTTAGTGCTTAATCCTAGACTGGGTAAACCCAGCCTGATCTGCCGGCGATTTGATTTTGCCCGGCAACTCAGTCTTGAAACCCGTACATTCATTTCTACTGCTTCTGTTACACTTTTGCGGGAACCAATCACAGACTGGCTTATCCACCTTGCTCACTATTGGCGGGTATAACACGATGACGTAGGGCTGGGCGATATATCGCATGTGATTGTCACGCGCATTTCGTCAGTTAAGCCGGTTCCCTGATTACCGCTAAATCGCCATCACCTGCTTTCAAATGGAGCGGCATTTAATACACAGAACCGTAGATCACTGACAAGCTACATTGTTTACATTGAACATGGCGGCCACCGAAGCGCAGCAACCAGTTAATGCCGCTGTTGATGCTGTTTTAAAAGATTTCAAAGGCAAGTTTTGATGCTACAAACCAATACAAACTAAACCTGTCTGGAGTTTTCGCGTCGCTCTGCAAAGTACGTCACCTGGATTGTTGATCTGATTGGTTGAAGGACTATCCAATTGCGTGAATAATGCTCGTTGATCACGCCTCTTGTGCAGTAGAAAATACATAGCAGACTCCCCAGACCAATGTTCAATTTTAAATTGCCAGGCAAGCTTAATCCTGTTATGTACATAAAGTTCAGTAATTTATGAGAATGACAACCGCATTCTGCAATTGAATGAACTCCTGAAAAAATACCATGCACAGCAACTACCTAGCAACTACCCAAAACATCCCAGAAACTTCCCACAATGTCCCAGCAACCATCTAGCAATGTCCCAGCTATCACACCTAGCAAAGCACCTAGCAACTACCCAAACATCCCAGAAACTTCCCACGACACACCAGCATCCACCTAGCAATGCCATAGAAACCAACCAAGCAACTACCCACAACAACACAGAATCTTCCTAGCAACCTTTCACAGTGCCCCACCAACCACTTAAGGCTCCGGTATACTTCAAACAAACTTCTTTTTCATTCTTCGTTTAGGGGTAAAACGAAGTTCGAAATGTGTGACCAGCGATATACTGTAAACGAACATCTGACGCCGCCCACACTGCTAAGAGCGACGTTTAGATGAATATGTAAATATGTGCCGTGCACTTTCTTCTCAGCAACAAAATAAATACAACAAAAATGAGAAAACAGCAAGCATTTATTTTAGAAAGCATAAGAAAAGCGTCTGATCATAACAGCATGGGAATGTTAGCACGAGCTCTACAAATTAGCACTCCAGTCACGTCACGTCTTCATTTATCACTTTATTCAATGGATTGCTTAAAATCAAGCATCTTTACAGTATCAAACATGAAAAACAGTGTTAGTGCCTCATTTTTTTACAAGCACAACTTAATTTTGTACTATAAAGCGGCTATCCAGTGTGTTCATGTTTTCACCCGCGGAGCTCTTACCTCAACAAACTCTACAGATCAAATGAGTCAGAGACGCGGTCCACGGGAGTGAAGGCGGAGCCTCAGCGCACACCTCCTGTTACGTTATCGTCACCGACCAATGGTAGTACGAAGGTGTTTTGCAGCTGGAATGAACTTTTCCAGAAAGTTCGCTTTGGCAAGCCGTTTCGAACTTCCAAAAAGAACACAAAACGAACTTCGTTTTGGCCTGATTTTGTTCGAAATGACGTCACATCAATTCTTTCTTCGATTTCGTTTGAAGTATACCGGGGCCTTTAGTAAAGTCCCAGCAATCACACAAAACACTTAGCAACACCCTAGCAAAGAGCTAGCAACACCATAGGAACAACCCACAATATCCTAGCATCATGGCTTTTCTACAGGCAAGCACAATTTCTGTAGAACATAAAAATTAAAAAAAAAAAAATTTTTGAAGAAAAAAAGCTTTGTTCACATATATGAATAGACGATGACGACAGAGAAAAGAAATCTATATACTATCACTCGTCTCGTGGCGGAGCTCCACTACGTTACTCATTGCGGTTGGTATCATTAATAACAGGCTTGTCTGATACTGATATAACGCTCACATACTCATATTCATACCGCCGATTGGCCGATCACACTGACCACTGACCAATCACGTGATGTTGTGGTGAGTGACATAATCCCACATCCTAATCAGAGGGGCGAACGCTGCCCGGTGTGTGTGAGTGTGTTAGGAGCTAAATTACAGTCTTTTGCCGAAGCTGCTCTGTCATTAAAGCTTTCTGAGGCATTATGGGTATGTTAAGACCCAGGTGGGCAAAGTTCTGGAATGTTCTGATTCAAACCGCCTCCCGTTGGTGTGCGTGTGTGTGTGTTACAACAGGATCTGGCCTTAAGTCTTTCTCTGAATGTCTGGTTATGTTGGATCCGTCAGTAGAGCAGCAGGAAACAGACAGACACACTCACACTGTGTCCTTTTGTTCTCACTGTAGGTTGAGATGGCCTGACAGAGGCTGTTAGTTTGTGGTAAGACGACCCCGCTAATGATCTTACCATGTGTGTGAGCACGAGGGTTCGGTTGCACACATATCCGCATCTATGTTTGTGTAAGAATAGCCGCAAACGTGTGTTCGAGTCTTTCAACAGACACTGCTGACTCCTGACAGTGTTCGTACCTGAGCTACACCTCTCGTGCACAGGTCGTGTTCAATGTGTTTATTGGGGCTGGTTATGGTCGTGCTTTTAACAACCTGTGTAACAGGGTTTTAGCAGCATGTAATTGTTCAGACGGGGTAAATTGGGGAGGGAAAATGTTCTCTTGAACTCCTCTGGGGAAGTATAATTTTCCTCTGACCTCCCCTCGGGGCAGCACAGTATTCTTCTGACCTCATTCGGGATGCTGGAATGTTCTCATAACATGCGATGGGGCTGATAGATTTACTCTCAACATCTACAAGTTGCAAACGGTGACTCATGGCACTTTTGACGCTTTTTATTCAGCTGAAATAACATCTAAAACCGGCCTAAAGTGGTTTGCTGGTCTAATCTGGCCACCAAACGTTTTTACACAGGTCTAGTTTGATGGTGTTTAGAGGGGTTTTGGGTACTTGACCAATTGAGCAGACCAGCTAAATACCAGCTTGGCCAGGATGGAAGACCAGTTAAGACCAGAAAAACAACTTGAAGTGATATTTTACATAAAAAATGTTTACATATGGTCCGCAAGACAAAAAAATAGCTGAATTTATAAAAACGACCCGCTCAAAAGTTTGTGAACCCTTGATTCTTAATACTGTGTGTGGTTACCTGGATGATGATCTATGACTGTTTGTTTGTTTGTTTTTTGTGATGGTTGTTCATGAGTCTCTTGTTTGTTCTGAGCAGTTAAACTGAACTCTGTTCTTCAGAAAAATCCTCCAGGTCCCGAAAATTCTTCAGATTTCCAGCATCTTTTGCATATTTGAACCATTTTTGCATATTTGAACCATGAATATGTCCAAATTTTTCTTATTTTGTTTAAATATTTTTTTTTTTATTTAGTACTGCCCTTCGGAAGCTACAGAAGACACTTGTTGTTTGCCAGAAGACAAATTAAGTACAATATTCCTTGACTTTCAAATTCACCCCTCGGCTCTTAATGCATCGTGTTTCCTTCTGGAGCATCAGTGAATGTTTGAACCTTTTTTAATAGTTGTGTTTGAGTCCCTCAATTGTCCTCAGTGTAAAAAGATGAATCTCAAAATCATTCAGTCACTGCTAGAAATGGTTAAAATATGCAAAAGATGCTGGAAAACTGAAAAATTTTTGGGACCTGGAGGATTTTTCTGAAGAATATTTTAACTGCTCAGGACAAACAAGAGACTCAAGAACAAAAATATCGTAAAATATCGAATTCAGGACAAATTTTCACAGATTCTGTAAGTGGTTCACAAACTATCAAGCAGCATTGTATATACAGTACAGTCCAAAAGTTTGGAACCACTAAGATTTTTAATGTTTTTAAAAGAAGTTTCGTCTGCTCACCAAGGCTACATTTATTTAATTAAAAATACAGTAAAAACAGTAATATTGTGAAATATTATTACAATTTAAAATAGCTGTTTTCTATTTGAATATATTTGACAAAGTAATTTATTCCTGTGATGGCAAAGCTGAATTTTCAGCATCATTACTCCAGTCTTCAGTGTCACATGATCCTTCAGAAATCATTCTAATATGCTGATCTGCTGCTCAAGAAACATTTAATGTGTACAATTGTACAAAATATTTGTGTACAATATTTTTTTTCAGGATTATTTGATGAATAGAAAGTTCAAAAGAACAGTGTTTATCTGAAATCTAATCTTTTGTAACATTATAAATGTCTTTACTGCCACTTTTGATTGATTTAATGCATCCTTGCTGAATAAAAGTATTCATTTCTTTAATTTCTTTTCAAAAAAATAAAAATAAAAATTCTTACTGACCCCAAACTTTTGAACGGTAGTGTATAATGCTACAGAAGCTTTGTATTTCAGATAAATGCTGTTCTTTTGAACTTTCTATTCATCAAGGAATCCTGAAAAAAAAAAGTACACAACTGTTTTCAACATTGAAAATAATCATAAATGTTTCTTGAGCAGCAAATCAGCATGTTAGAATGATTTCTGAAGGATCATGTGACACTGAAGACTGGAGTAATGATGCTGAAAATTCAGCTTTGCATCACAGGAATAAATTACTTTGTCAAATATATTTAAATAGTACACAGTTATTTTAAATTGTAATAATATGGAAAACTGTATATATATATATATATATATATACTGTATATATATATATATATATATATATATATATATATATATATATACAAATAAAATAAATGTAATAATTAATAAAAAACTAATAACTAAAAATTATTTTACCTCATCCATCAGTTTAAAAAAAATGTTTACAATGTACTTACATGTAATTATATGCGGCAAAAAATTCTGGAGAACTTAAAAGCAGAAAAAATGTGCCTCTTGTATTTTTGTTCATGCATTTATATTAGTTCTGTTCAAAAACTCCTGTGCATGTATTTTTCTTTATGTAAACAGCTCTTCGCACACTGTATAATCTCACCCATTTCTGGATTATGCAAAATTACTGGGATTACCAACTTTATATGGTCATGACAAGAATATTGAAATATTTGATTTGATATGAACTGCATAAACCAAGATTAGTAAGTGCATCACACTAGTCTCATGTTAACACATACAACATTTGAAATTACAAATAATTTGATGGATTATTTAAACCATTTAAACTTAATGTTTCAAACTCTTCACTGCATTTTCAAAACAGCATGTATTTAACATTTATCCCAGTGCGATGTCTTGCCCCAACAGATTTCCATTGTACCATTCCGGTAAATGTGATTGTTTTTTGTTATTACAAACTGATGGATGAGTCGGAAATCTGTCCTGTGGTAATCAACAGCATGCCAACTTTCTCTGAACCCAGAACATTACTAGTACATAAGATTACAACAACAACAGAAAACATACGTAATTTCAAAAACTTTAGCAATTTCCAAACTTCATAAATATTATTCTTGCCGTTTTCTCAGAAATGAGGGTACGGGGTAAAAGTACAACAACAGGCTTTGATTATCAGCTTCTGTTGTGTGTCACGCTGGAGGCTGGATGTAGTCGCGGCGCTGCGGATCAACAGACAAATGTGAAGCTTTAGAAGACAAGCAGCTCAAATGTGCGGTCACGCTACAAACCTCAAAGACACATCAGCTAAGATAGATAGAGATGGATAACACTAGGAGTTGTGTGTTTGTCACTGCATGTGTGTGTGGTGAGGTAGGTTGCACATGGAAGCTATTACTCAGGTACTTAGTCTCCTCGCGCACAAACACAGGGATAGTGTGCATGTGTTTGGGAAAAATGCTTGGACAAAATCAGGGCGAGTTTAAAGCAGATGCATTGGTGTGCATTAATCATTTTGGCAAACAAATATTGATCAAAAGAAATGCAACAACTAGGGTTCATGAAAAGATTCAAAGTTCATAAAACATTCCTCAGTGATTATTGAAAAAAGTTGAAATATTTTCTTAAATATCCTCAGGTTTTGTCCGTAGAACAATCTTACACTCTTAAAAATAAGGTTCCAAAAGGTTTTTTTTTTTTTTTAGTGATGCCATAGAAGAAACATTTTTGGTTCCCCAAATAAATTTTCAGTGAACAGTTCTTAAAAGAATCATATTTTCATAGTGTTGAAGACACTAGTGTGGAATGGAAAGTTTCCATGGATGTTCCATTGAACCATCAATGCCAGTAAAGAATCTTCATTTTTCAAGAACATTCTTAAGAAATGTTTTTGTGCATACAAAATATTCTTAGGAAGTTAGGAAATAAGAAGAAAATAGCAGTTAAGAAGAATTTTATTTTTCAGAATGTTTCATGACTTTTGAAATCTGGTTTTGCAGTTATTAAAAGTAAAACATCTTTATCTCCATCAACAAGTTTCAACGCTGAAACCCCAGAAGCTTTGAACAGGTCTCACATCCTTTAACCCAAACACACTGACGTTCATTCCACACTTAGTTCCACCTTAAATCCAAGCTAGTCCCACAGACGTCTGGATCAGAGTGTTTGTAACACTGGCATCGGGAGAGAAGACGTGTAACTCCTAACGATACTTTCCCGGAATGTTAAAGGAAGTCAAGCAGCTAAACACAGAAAAAAATCAGATGGATATGTTTACCTGGAATGAACAAGGGGGGAAAAGTTCTGGAGCAGTACAAAGGTCTACTCTTATAAACAACATGAGGTGTAATATTGTGGATATATAAGCATGACTTTCTGTCAGATGGTGTCTGGGGGCCAGGTGGACTGGAGCTGATGATTTAGAGAGGTTTAGTCTATGGAGGCTGAATAGGTCACACAGCGCAGGTAAATCACTATCAGATAAATGGAACCAGCCTCAAAACACTGACATCATCGCTGTAATGAGCTAACATGATGTGCGCTAGAAAAAAATAACCTGTGTGTGTGTTTAGACAAAGCGCTTGACTTTACCATGGAACGGAAATGACCTGATGTGTGTGTGTTTTGTATTATATAGTGTATGTGTGTGTATAGTGGCACATAGATAATGGCTTTCACAGAACGAGAAGCAAAAACACAGGAAATGGAGCAGTTTTCCAGACGGTTGCTCCATTCTGACTGATTCCATCGTTCAAAGCTTTCATCTCGCCGATAAACAGCAATAGAACAAGAAATATGGCCTCTTAAAAAACATTTTTAACGTTCTCATGATCTTCTCTCTCTGGAGAGCACATTTTAAATAGCCTAACCTTTTTTTAGACCCCAACACATTTAAAGGGCATTTCAAGGAATATTTTGCATACAAAACAGAAAATTATTTATTCACCCTCATGTCGTTCCAAAGCTGTGTGACTTTCTTCTGTGAAAGACATTGGGAGATGTTTAGCAGAATGTTCATGCTTCTCTTTCACATTTAAAGGGTTAGTTCACCCAAAAATGAAAATTCTGTCATTAATTACTCACACTCATGTAGTCCCAAACCTGTAAGACTTTCATTCATCTTCAGGACACGAACGAAGATCTTTCTGATAAAATCTGAGAGCTTTCTGTCCCTCCATTGACAGCTATTCAACTACCACTTTGACGCTTCAAAAAGTTCATAAAGAGATAGTAAAAGTAATCCATATGAATTGAGAGGTTTAGTCCAAATTTTCTGAAGAGAATAACTTTATTTGATGAACAGATTTGCTGCATCCCAATTCGCATACTAAATAGTATTCGAAAAAAGAATTAGTATGTCCCAAATCGTAGTATGTTGAAATGAGTATTCCAAAGATACCCGGATGGTCTACTTTTTCCGTTAGAATTCGAAGTGCAGATCCGTGTACACTTCTAACGGCTAATGTTGCCCATAACACATTGCGATGTGGACGAGGATTCGATTAGAACTACAAATACGAATAAAAAGTGTTAAAAAACTACAAACATGACGGACATGCGAGGTCCGACGGTTAAGCAGAGCAGTTAAGATAAAGGGGCTTGAATGATTAATAATCAGTATCCAACCTGACGAAAAGATATTTATTAAATGTTATATTTCATCTGTAATAGCATTGTGAACTTTTATAACGATGCGTTTGGTCATTAACTTTTAAATGCATCATTATGCAAAGATGAGGAGAGTTCTCTGCATGAAAGACCCATGACTGGCAGATCAATGTCCGACTACAAAACGTCCGTTAAAGATGCAGTTGTGACGAGGTAGTATGTCCCAAAGCTTGCATACTCTTCTGCTACACACTCAAAAGTATGTACTTTTTCTTTACAAAAACAGTACATACTTTTAGGACGTGGTATAAGTAGGCGAATTGGGATGCAGCAATTGAATTTAGGCTTTTATTCACATGTAAACATCATGTGGTATCAGTTATCAGTTATGGTAAACAGAAGCTCAAGCATGTTTGATTGACGTGTGCTAGAACCAATGAGGTTCATTCATGTGTTACGCAGCACGTTTGAGCTTCCTCAAGAACCAATGAGGCTCATTCTCGTGTTACGCAGCACGTTTGAGCTTCAGCAAGAACCAATGAGGTTCATTCTCTTGTTACGCAGCACGTTTGAGCTTCCTCAAGAACCAATGAGGATCATTCTCGTGTTATGCAGCACGTTTGAGCTTCCTCAAGAACCAATGAGGCTCATTCTCGTGTTACGCAGCACGTTTGAGCTTCAGCAAGAACCAATGAGGTTCATTCTTGTGTTACGCAGCACGTTTGAGCTTCAGCGAGAACCAGTGAGGCTCATTCTCGTGTTACGCAGCACGTTTGAGCTTCTGCGAGAACCAATGAGGCTCATTCTCGTGTTACGCAGCACATTTGAGCTTCCTCAAGAACCAATGAGGCTCATTCTCGTGTTACGCAGCACGTTTGAGCTTCAGCAAGAACCAATGAGGTTCATTCTCGTGTTACGCAGCACGTTTGAGCTTCAGCAAGAACCAATGAGGTTCATTCTCGTGTTACGCAGCACGTTTGAGCTTCAGCAAGAACCAATGAGGTTCATTCCCGTGTTACGCAGCACGTTTGAGCTTCAGCAAGAACCAATGAGGCTCATTCTCGTGTTATGCAGCACGTTTGAGCTTCAGCGAGAACCAGTGAGGCTCATTCTCGTGTTACGCAGCACGTTTGAGCTTCCTCAAGAACCAATGAGGCTCATTCTCGTGTTACGCAGCACGTTTGAGCTTCAGCGAGAACCAGTGAGGTTCATTCTCGTGTTACGCAGCACGTCTGAGCTTCAGCAAGAACCAATGAGGTTCATTCTCTTGTTACGCAGCACGTTTGAGCTTCAGCAAGAACCAATGAGGATCATTCTCGTGTTATGCAGCACGTTTGAGCTTCTGCGCGAACCAATGAGGCTCATTCTCGTGTTACGCAGCACGTTTGAGCTTCAGCAAGAACCAATGAGGTTCATTCTCGTGTTACGCAGCACGTTTGAGCTTCAGCAAGAACCAATGAGGTTCATTCTCGTGTTACGCAGCACGTTTGAGCTTCCTCAAGAACCAATGAGGTTCATTCTCGTGTTACGCAGCACGTTTGAGCTTCCTCAAGAACCAATGAGGTTCATTCTCGTGTTACGCAGCACGTTTGAGCTTCCTCAAGAACCAATGAGGTTCATTCTCGTGTTACGCAGCACGTTTGAGCTTCCTCAAGAACCAATGAGGTTCATTCTCGTGTTACGCAGCACGTTTGAGCTTCCTCAAGAACCAATGAGGTTCATTCTTGTGTTACGCAGCACGTTCTCACGTGTGAAGCAGGTTCGGTAGAGCTTCTGTTCATGTTCGCTGATCAATTTTATATGTGAATAAAAGCCTAAATTAAAACTTTTCGTCTTTTTTTGTCTCTTCAGAAAATTTGGACTAAACCACTCCTACTACTTTTACGATCTCTTTATGAACTTTTTGAAGCTTAAAAGTGGTAGTTGTGTAGCTGTCTATGGAGGGACAGAAATGTCTCAGATTTCATCAAAAAGATCTTAATTTGTGTTCTGAAAATGAACGAAGAACTTGCGGGTTTGGAACAATATGAGGATGAGTAATTAATGACAGAATTTTCATTTTTGGTTAAACTAACCCTTTAAGACTTAGACAATGAATGGTGATGGTGTGCAGAGTATCAAACAGATTAAACATAATACATGCACAATTTTACACAGGAAATTATCTATAAAACAAACAACAACAAAAAATGGCACAATGACTGATCACAATTTTCACGTCTGCTATATTGTAAACCCTACCAAGTTGGCAGAACTTCCAAGTTTGGAAGAGGTTGGTCGAGCAATCATGGGCTTTGGTTCAGAAGACTTTGTCGCGCTAAATTTTGAAGATGTTTTTCCTGGAGTGGGTTTAGATCCAGCTGTTTTTTTGGTGGGTAAGCCAGTTGTCTCACATTTTTAAACCTTAAGTTATAAATAAGTTATCACTTGTAATCACTTGAACCCACAGCCTTTATTGGCTTAATTGTTTTCTAAAATGTCAGCAACAGCAATACAATAGCAGAGGCAAATGTTATTATAATAATCAAGAAATAACAATTCTTTTGCAGGCCATTTACAACTTAATGCAACGAAATGCAATTGGTGTGTGGTCACACTTGTGTGTATATCTGCTTTTTCTAAAAGATCCGAATGCTGCTCATGCAATCAGAATCTAGAGTCAATATCTGAGTCTCTTTGTTCCTCTTCATTAAACCTGAACCTTCTCTTATCCACGTACACTGATGTCTAGATTCTCAGACGTGAATTCACCGTTTAACCACATCTGAAATGACGCACACTCATACAGCAGACCTGGAGCATCCTGTCTGGTTTATAGACACACGCACACACTCCAACATCAGACCTTCCGAGTCCTCGTGCCAAGAGTGTGTTTGTGATATTAAAAAGTTCTACCATGGGACATAATAATACCAGAGTCTTTACACACATGTGTAAATATAGCAGCAGAGCATTTTACACATGGGGGATCAGCAGACTTGTGTGTTTGTGATCATAAACTCTTGTACAGTATCCCGCTGGTATATAACGTTTCCTGTAGCCCAATAAAGACGCACAACTTTTTATAAATACACTTAAAAATAAAGGATCCAAATGGGGGTTTTCACAGCGATGCCACAGAAGAACAGTTCTTAAAAGAACATTTTAAAAATTTAAAGAAACTTTTCCATCATAAAGAACCTTTTGTGCAAAGGAAAGGTTCCGTGAATATTAAAGGTTCTTCATGGAACCATATGCCAATATGACTGGTAGAAAACCAGTTACTATTTAAATTTAATTAAAATTTAATTAAAAATGTATACACATTTTAAGAAGGATATCAAGTACCTGTTAAGAGTGTGTAGTTGGATGGTTGACTTCCAAAAAAAAAAAAAATTTCAGATTTGAAAAACAAAATTGCAGGAATAATAATAATAATAATAAAAAACGTATAAAACGGATAGTTCTGGTCCTTGATTCTGATTGGTTGAGCCGTGTTCAAAGCTGTTGTAAATTACTCTACAAACATACACCTGTGACCTCATCACATCAGTATTACTGCACCACTTCAATAAATATTAAAATATTTTTATGGACTAAGCATTTTATAAAAGCAATAAGCCCTGTGAAGCCGTGGTTTACAGTGAATTTAGTTCGTTTTGTTAGGCACAAACACAAAACACAAACTCTAACACAACTAACTTTTTTTAGTTTTAGCATAAAATGGTTCTTCAGGAAGATATGGTTCTAAACAGAATGGGCTTGCCATTAACTTTTTTTGCTCACCAGCCATCTTGGTTAGGTTAGGATTAGGGTTAGGTTTTGTTTTTTTCCACTGGCCCCAATTTTGACCAATACCATGAGGAAAAACTGACATATATTATCTCATAATTTGGCAGCAGATAAACTGCTGTAACTTTAAGAACTGATGCACGGATCCATTATACTGTTACACGTTTTCTTTCTCAACTGTTTACGTCCATTTAAAACAACTGACTGTGTTTACGTGAATACTCGCCAAGACTGGCATTTTGACATTATTTTGTGTATTTGACTGTTTAAGCGCAAAAAGCAGCGAAAACGAACTCAATTTAGTACTGAGAGGCAGCTTTATGTGTGCGCACTTTGGGTGTGAGAACAAAATCTGCGGGAATGAGTAAAATAATGCGCAATACACGCAATCCCACGCCGAAATTCAAGCCCTGTAACATTAACAATATTCATCCAGAGCAAATGAAACAAGTGAGTGAGGGGAGGAGGGTTTGTGTGTCGACTCGCTGACGGAGAGATGAGAGAAAGAGCAACTTGTATCGTGTAGCCTATCTGCGGAGAATTAGTATAGGAAGCGTTTCCAATTTTTCAGTATCGATATGTATCGAATAATCAATATTTTTTTGGGAATACTACATTGCACTCATTTTTTTATTTCAGATGCCTTTTTAAAAGACAACAATTAAAAAAATGTAAAGTGGCTAGTAGGAGTGTCCGCGTTACATGCCACTGCTGAAATTTGTCGGGCGTTAATGTCAATCCCTGGTTACTATGTATAAAAAACCTTTTAAAAAAAACATTTTTTTAGAGTGTAGATAAATACATGCACAGACACACACTTGCCAAGATACAAGCTATGTGTTTGTTCTTACAGACTTTGCAAAATGATTTCAAAATGATTTTTGTAAGGGGAATTTGTGCTTTGATTTTGCTAATGTAAACAATTGGATCCAGCTGTTTGATTCTAATGAGAGATGTGGAGAGAACATGTAATGGCACTTTGTCAACAGAGCTCGAGGGTCTGTGTGTGTTTTCTGGGGTAGATTACGCAAACGGCTATAAGACGACACACAAATGTGAGTTTACAGAGAAGCTGTAGATGTGTATGATCCTAAAAATAAAGGTTCTTCACTGGTTTTTTACAGCAGAACCATACATCTTATTGGGTTCTAGAGCAGCTTTGGAGATTATTGATACATATAGGATCTTCAGATCATTGTTTTGGTTTCTGGGTTCTTTTAAGTTTAACATGAACAACTGTTCGCAACCCACTTTAGTTACTGTATTTGATGTATTTAGATGGGAGAAAAAAAATTTAACCATCAGGAACTGAAATGTCCAAATAGCTATTTGGCAATGCCATTGTGCAGTAGTATGTGGCTTAAGTGATCTCAACCATAAAAAGCAGCTTTAACCAAACTTTGACCAGCTACTACAGGACTTCTGTGTTTTACAGCAAATGCACATTACCATCACAAGTGTCCAGAGGCACAGTCTCCACCTGGTGGTAAAGATGTGAAAAACAAACACTAGTGATCATCTTAAGAGCAGCTTCACTTGACTGTCTCTAGTGGCAGAATGTGTGTAACTGCCCAAAAATGACATTGAACTGAAGTGACATTGACAGGTCATACAACTAGAACCAGGTTTGGACAAACTGTTTACACAATGTTTTTGTTTCTTCCTCTTTTTTCTTTTAATAAGAGTTTTGAAAAATTATTTGAAACATTTCAATTTTGCCAGGCGATGCAACCATCTGACTGAAGGGTCCCAGATTTCAGCTCTCGAGCAACTCTCAGATTTCTGATTCAAATCTCAATTTTAAATGCACACTATGGGTGACAAACATTGCTATTTGATAGTATTTTGAAAAGTAATCAAGTTCTCTCAGCTTTACCTGCGTAAGCAATGTGCTCAATTACCTGCTGTCAGCAGGTATGAAATCTCATGACTCAAACTTCATATACAGAGTAAAACGGGCACAGCAAGAATTCCTGTTTCAAAAGCATCAGTAACATTTTACAATAATGCATTAACAATGATCAGTGTTTTAGTCTCTTAACAGTAAAAAAACTATTGTAAAAAATATTTTGTAATTAATGTGGTCATTACCCTCATATCGTTCATTTACAAAAATTTATGGACCCTTAATTAAAAAAAAAAAAAAAAAAACTAATGTAGTTCGTGTTAGGGTAGTTTGGTAACCATTTTACTTCACATTTTAAATTGTCAGTGTTAAGTAAATAACCCATAACTGAAACTAAAATTAAACATTCAAACAAAACACACAACACAAAAACTGAGAACCAGAGATGGAGTTGGGAACACTTTATTCTCTGTTAGGAGATTTCTGTACATCGAGGATCAAGTGCCACTTGAATTTCTTTAGGGTTTGTATAAATTTAAGCATGAGCACTATGCAAACATTGACAAAACATTAGCGATACAGGAAACGAACTACTCGAAGCTTGAGAGGAAGTTGAGCACAATCTGCTTGAGTTTTGCGTCAGAGGCCTCTGAAATCTTACCGTCAACCCTAAAACACAAAAAGATAAGCACTTAGAAGTTAAATTGATAGTGGTCATTTGTGTTTTAAAGCAATGGCTCAGGAACAAGGTGTTCCACTGGCATTTCTTACAAAGAATGCAGAATTGCTAATGAAAACGTACCTGATGGCTGCGAGCAGATCCTGGTGCTGGCTGAGGACATGTTGAAGGAAGGTTCTCTCAAATTTGGTGATCTTGCTAGGCTCCATCTTATCCAAGTGTCCTCTCACACCAGCGTAAATGACGGCCACCTGCTCCTCAATGGCCATTGGACCTTAAGACAAAACAGCATGGGAACATTACACACAGATAGGTTGAGAGTGAACGTGTCCTATGCAGTAGGGGGCAGTAGTGTACTTACAGTACTGGCCCTGCTTGAGCAGCTCTGTGAGTCGCACGCCTCGGTTGAGCAGCTGCTGTGTGGCGGCATCCAGATCAGAACCGAACTGGGCGAAAGCAGCCACCTCACGGTACTGAGCCAACTCCAGCTTCATGGTACCAGCCACCTGGAGAACCAACAGCCGGAGAGTTAGAATGTCCCCCTTTTCTTTCTTTTACTCAAACTAGGGCTGCATTTTTTTCTGCAACATGTGTAGGAATGCACCAGATCACTATACTTGCATTCCTAAAATTGATAACCTCAAGCTTTTATTTTGGCAGGTTTCTTTCAAAAATACATGCGTTGCCGTTTTTAAAGTAAAGTGTGGCACGCTTTGACAATCGCACTAAGCCATAATAGCAATTATAGTGCGGCCCTACTAAACTTAAACATCCATTGGGAGACAAACTAGGACACAAAACAAACCTGCTTCATGGCCCTGGTCTGGGCAGCAGAGCCGACACGGGACACGGACAGACCCACGTTGATAGCGGGACGGATGCCCTTGTAGAACAACTCAGTCTCCAAGAAAATCTGCATGAAGAGATCGAGTAGATCAGCTTGTGTATCAAATCTTTGATTGTTCAGGATCTGCTTGTGCAATGACGCACCTGTCCGTCAGTGATGGAGATGACATTGGTGGGAATGTAAGCGGACACGTCTCCGGCCTGGGTCTCAATAACGGGCAGGGCGGTGAGGGATCCACCACCGAAGTTGTCGTTCATCTTGGCTGCTCTCTCCAGCAGACGGGAGTGCAGGTAGAAGACATCACCGGGGTAGGCCTCACGACCAGGGGGACGACGCAGCAGCAGGGACATTTGACGGTAGGCAACAGCCTGAAAGAGAGCGACAGCTCACATTTTCTGCATTCACTCTCATCAGATACACATCAACTCCTGCAATACCATTAACCCCTATGAAGCCTACTGTGTCATTTGATATGCACATTTCTAGGGCCTCTAAATCATCAACATGCTCAATAGGGATGCACATTACGTCGGCCACCATATCAGTATTGGTCGATGTGTGTTCATTTTTAGCACCATCGGCCAGATAAGAAAATTTGGCTGATATATTAAAGCCGATAAATAATGGATTTTTCCTACAGCTGAGACACTTCAGATGTGCACTGTCTGCCATGATGGTTTTGAATTGCTTGAAATATGATTGAAAAATCACTTCAAAAAGGAAAATGCAACATGTGCAGCACAAGTCTGTCATAAGCTACATATAATAATGAAAACATTATAATTGTGTTTTTGGGACATGGCTTTTAATGGTGAAGCTTGTTTTTGTAAATCAGGTTCTCAAAAAAATTTAGATTTGCCAATATATCGGTAATCGGCTTTAAAATATAAAGAATTATCAGTTATCGGTTAAAACGTTCATAGTGTATCCCTAATGCTCAACTTTGCTGAAAAACCTGTTGCACACAAACTACTACATGTCTTCTGTTGTATAATAGTTCATACTTTAGAAAGTAAAAGGCCTTCAGGTTGTGGCTTGTGTGTCTTTACTCTGAAATCTTTACTGCCTTTTATAAAAGTAAACAAGAACAACATTGTTAGTAATATTTCAAGATGAACAATTACTGAACTGAAACAATGTAGATTTACTTTATATCATGGTTTTAGAAAAATAGTTCAAATATGAGCATCTAATGATACATAAGGCTTTTGAGGAACATGTCTCATCCAGCATTGTTTTAATTGCATTACACATTTTAAAACTACAGAGCTTTGATCAAAAATAAAACTAAGCAAGCTGTTTAAAATGAATAAATCAGACTATATGAGCCATAAAAACCTGATGTACAAGGTATGTACAATCACATATGCAAACTTGAGCAAGACTGCAGTTTTAGTAGTTTAACACCAACCATATCAGCATCTGTGGCGCTTTTTTTTTAAAATACCTATGCTGTTTTAGTAGTATTTTAAGTTTGCCACATCAGTTTCACAGGCCATTTTCATTGAAAATACAGATACATTAGAGAACTTTATAGCTTTAAAAAATAAAAAAAATAAACTGGAAACTGTAAAAGTCCATGTCTTGATCTTAAAAAATAAGCCCTCAAATTTGTCCTGATAATAATCTTTGTCTCATGACATTAAAAAAAATGGGCATGCATTTTATTAACAAGATGGTGCTACAATATTGGCATTTCGGTGCTTCTTCCATGGTTTAATCTAGTGTGGCCTATGAGACACCTTGTATGCACAACTTGGTCATGTCTGGATTCAAAGGTGTAAATGCAACTGCAGCTTTAGTGCCAAGTTCTCACCTGTTTGGAGAGATCGTCGTAAATGATCAGGGCGTGTTTGCCGTTGTCTCTGAAGTACTCGCCCATGGAGCAGCCAGAGTATGGAGCCAGGTACTGCAGGGGAGCGGCGTCGGACGCAGTAGCAGACACCACAATGGTGTATTTCATGGCATCAGTGTCTGTCAGCCTCTTCACCAGCTGGGCCACGGTGGATCTCTTCTGACCGATGGCCACGTAGATGCAGTACAGCTTCTTTTTCTCTTCAGTGCCTTCATTGAAACGCTTCTGGTTGATGATGGTGTCGATGGCAATGGCAGTTTTGCTGGGATAAACAAATTTAAAATGGATGATTGAGCTAAAATTGGCTCAAATGAAGCAAGCAATGCCAGTGTTTACATTTACCAAGTCCAGCACTTACCCAGTCTGTCTGTCACCAATGATCAGCTCTCTCTGGCCACGGCCAATGGGCACCAGACTGTCCACGGCTTTGATGCCGGTCTGCATGGGCTCTCTCACGGAGATGCGAGGGATGATGCCAGGGGCCTTCAGACCCACACGCCTACGCTCCTTAGAGCCCAAGGGTCCCTTGGAGGAGAAAAAAATAATTATTCAACTCTAAAAAAGAAGAATTCTGACAACTGGAATCAATAAAGGAAGGAACTACAACTATGCAAGAGTCCAATTGGTGGTCAGACCTTGCCATCAATGGGGTTTCCCAGAGCGTCCACAACACGGCCGAGCAGCTCCTCTCCGACAGGAACATCCACGATGGCTCCTGTTCTCTTGACGATGTCACCCTCCTTGATGAGTTTGTCGTTACCGAACACCACAACACCAACGTTATCAGGCTCCAAGTTCAGAGACATTCCCTGAGAAGAGAAACGAAAGAGTCTTGATGTAAAAGCAGTTAACCAAGAATACTGAGACCGGATTACTTATTGCTTAATTAAAACTAAATATTGAAATAATGTAAAGATTGAACTAGTCAAATCATTGCAGTATAAATAACTAAAATTTAAATATTACACCAGTTTTTAGTCAGACTGTATATACACTCTAATACAATTTTATTTAAACACCATATTTAAATTTATCCTATCGATTTTTAATTTAAATTATTAACTAGTCAGAGTATCATGTAATATTTTAACATACTAAAATATTTGAAACTTATTTAAATATTCAAACATGAAAAAAAAACTTAAAATTTGACAAATATTTGAAAAAAAAAAAAGGCGCGTCTATACTTAAAGGTGCAATATGTAAGATTTGTCCTCTAGGAACACTAGAGGCCTAGTCAAAAACAAAAGGCGTAGCTTGATGACGGCAAGTTTGAGAGCGGAATCTTGGGATATGTGGTCTTCACTTCACAGCCGGTGCAAAAGAATAGGGATAGGACTCAGGAAGAAATCATGTTCATGGATGCGATTATTAACGTTACTGTAGTATGAAGCAGAGCAGGAGTGTGTGTTATGGGAGCTGAACGTGTGCTGGAGCGATTGCGCAACACGCCTCACAAGCAGCGGGACTTTTATTATAACACAGTCGCCGGCGCCGCTTCCGTTTTCCGGTCATGGGTATGAGGTAACACAGCTCTGTTTATCATATTAGATACATTTGAGAGTGCTGAAAATGTTGTTATAACATTACTCTGTGCGTTCGCTCAGCGGCTGCTGTGAGACACTGTTACACACTGCAGTAAGATAGATCGATTTTACAATATCATATTAAATGTTGGATGGCTTGTGTTGATAAATGACATGCAATTAATTTTAAAACGTATTGTTTGATGGAGAAAATTCTGTATTACTGTTACTAAAAATAAAGCTGTATCCGATTATGCTATGTTAGCTACTTGACAAAGTAGTGTTTTTCCTCTGAGGCATGGTAAAGCATGGTACTCACTAAGGCAAAAAAACAAACAAGAAAATTAGATTTAAATAAGACTAACGTGTTAAGCTATATAATAAATTAGTTTTCTGACTATAAATATCAAAGCAGTTGTTCCCTTGCCTATTAAAAAGGTGTAATATTAAAGCGTCTTTGAGGTTTCCATTTCTACAAAATAAAACCAGACACCGAGGGTAACGTGGGTATGACGCAATTGACAGGCGACACCTCACACGTCCCGGAGCCTTGGTTAAAATTGCAATTTTCTCTTGATTTACAAATATTTGGAAACATTTGGGATATTGTAAGTACTCAAATGAACAAAATATATAACACTGACCTAGTGGTTTCTGGATATTTTAATGCAAAATTCTTACATATTGCACCTTTAAAGGAAGTGTTCACCCAAAAGAGAAAATTTGACATTTACCCTCAAGTTGTTCCAAACCTGTATGAATTTCCTCCTATTGCTGAACACAAAAGATGATATTTTGAAGAACAAGGGTAACCAAACAGTTGATGGATTGACTTACATAGTATGGTGGGAAAATACTATGGAACTGTTTGGTTACAGACATTATTCAAAATATCTTTTGTGTTCAACAACAGAAGAAAGAAAATCATACAGGTTTGGATCTATTTGAGAATGAGTAAGTGACGGAATTTGTTTTTGGGTGAACTATCCCTTTAAGAGCACCATCATCTTGAAGCATCTGGAGTCCTTGAAGGCTCAGCCACGACCTCACGACCCGTCTCACTCACCTTCAGACCAGAGGAGAATTCCACCATCTCTTCGGCCTGCACGTTCCTCAGCCCATACACACGAGCGATACCGTCACCGATGGACAGCACACGGCCGGTCTCCTCCAGATCCGCACTAGTATCGGCTCCAAGAATCTTCTCCTCCAGAATGCTGGACACCTCCGCTGTGCCTGGAAATCAATGCTTGATAAATGAATACAACAATACGAGCGCAAAAACCACACCTAAATGACCCAAGTGCACCATGAAAAACATTTAATAACCTGTCTTCTGCAGCCACGGTCTGGCAGTGTGCAGGTTCTTTGCTCCGACACATGCAGCAGCAACATTCTTGGAAACCTGCAATTGCAAAAATATTGTTATAATCCTATAATGATAATGTTAATAATAAACAGACACTTTCAGATTCAACCATAGAAATACAAGCATGTTGCTTGTGAGCCCTTGACCTTCATGTGCCATCAACAACCAAGTCATTGCACCTAAATCTTTCAACAGTGTAACAGCTACATATACTAAACCAAAAGGGTGTATAACCTCTCATTTGCAAAGATAATGCGCTCACTAATGCGACACAAAGTACTACGACATCATCCAAACGTACGCCTAAAAATAAAGAGTAAGTGCAACAAAATGGTTATATATGAATGCACTAAAGCATTAAGCACTAAAATACTCCAAATAAACTTATGCACATAGTAAAGCTACTGACAGCTGATCTGTCACAAACCCAAGCAGCATTTCCTGACCTTCAATTGGGAAAGTCATTCATTGATCACAACCTCGCTAAACATGCATTTGAAACCATTTATAATGTATATATACACTTTTAAAACAGGTAGATTCGGTTCCCTAAAAGCACATGCTGTAGTTTAAAACTAAAAACACATAAAACTAAATCAAACGCAGCATACGCAGGCCCTTCATACTGCAAGATGGCGACGCGCAGCCTCACGCCATTTACAAGCGCTGACATTCACCGGCTCGGTGTTGAAGGAGAGTTAAAACGCCACAAAATGAGACTTACGAATCCGGCACGTCTGGGCAAGGTGCGGGCCAGAGCCGCTGCAACGCGAACGGAGAGCATGATTATTGATAGATTGTGTAGCGGGAGCTCGAGCGTGTGTCCTCCTGCAGCGGCCGGCTGGAGCGCGAGGAGCTGAGTGAAGGAAATGGAGGTCGCGAGCGCAGCTCATATAGGAAAGGTCAACAACAGACCCGGATGTAGTTCCTTGAGACGACGCGAGACATTTTTGTTTTTATATATTATAACATATAAAGTCAAGGTTATGTCAGTTAAACTGTGTTTGTGTTGATTTGATACATATACATTTATGTAATTAGCAGACGAGTTTATCCAAAGCAAAAGAAAACAAAAGCTCATATTTTTATGAACGATTTCTTCTTTTCAAGTTTTAAGAAAAACTTCTTAATAGACAAATTATTTATGTTATTTAATTTAAAATTTGAAAAAAGGGAAAAAAATAATTATTTAATTCCTTGTATGAAAAATTATATCTGCGCTGTAGATTTATCTGTGTTTTGAGGAATAAAACAAATGTCAGAATTATATTTACATACTGTTAACGCTTTTGTGATAACAATAAATTGTTATTAATCTTTAAAAATGACTAAACTTAATTTTTTTTTTTAGGAATGTTGTTGTAAAAAAATTAGTCTTCTGTGCTGGTCTTGACGTTTTGAACATTTTTCTTTTGATAATAATTTTAATACATTTATACAATACTATGATTTATATAATAAATGGCTTGATAATAAATGTATGATTCATAATTATTTTATTTTTTACCACGTCAGTTTGTTGAAGCTCGCTGCATATTTGGGCGGTGCTTCAGCGTCTCAGAATCTCATTGGTCACTTTGTCATTCGGGCAGCCAATGAGAAACGCGCATTGAGACACCGGAACAAGAAGAACAAAAACAGTGGCGGGATTTTACTTTCGGGTTCTGAAGCTTATATCAAGTAAATTTGACACTAAATTAGTGGAAATATGTGCGAGAAAATCAACATTGTGAGTTAATGTCATTGTAGAATTCACTAGAAAACTAATAATATACACATCTTGAATACAATGTAATTCGCTTTACCAAATGCGTAAACGTTCACAGTGTTTATCTGTCCTAAATACACTTACTAATTATACTATATGTATTGACTTTGATTTTAATACATTTTTTATGTTTGATATGGCACGTCTTATACAACACGTCCTTGTGTGGTCGATTAAAACAAAACCAAAAAAAAATAAAAATAATAATAATAATAATAATAAAAAGTTTTTTGGACTTGCAATACCATGGTATCCTTTGTACCTTGAAATACAATGTAAATACCATAGTCAATGTATATAATAATCATGTTATTTGTGTTATCATTTTGGCACAATTTATTGCAATAAATGTTGATTATTGAATCTCATTTGCTTGTACCATTTACTGTGCATTTGCATGTAATTGCAGGTGACCCAGTGGCTCAGGAAGGTGTTCGGGCAGCAGCCGGTACCAGAGTTTGAGGTGAACACGCGCACAGTGGAGATTCTGTATGAGCTGGCGGAGAGCAGTGAGCTGAGATGCAGAGAGGTTGAGCTGCTCATCGAGGACCACGAGCAGAAAACAGAAGAGTACAGCAGTGATGGTGAGACTCTAGGATAGTCACTTTGCCAAGTGCATAAGTGTTCTGTAAATGTACATATTAGGTTGTGGAATAAATGATTTTCGAGTCTTGTTTTCATGCTGAGCTAGGGCTGCTGGTCCATGACTTTCACTGTGGTCTGTGACAGGAGCCCATCTGCAGGAAGTGCTTCTCCAGGGAGTAGGACTTCAGCTTGGAGGACTTTCTAAACCTACAGTGGACCTGCTGTCGGTGCTGGAGGGCACCGCTGAAGTGCTTAAAATCAAAGACACATCACTTGGGAGGTAAAATAACACGTTACTTCATAAATGCATCATACACTTGTTCCTGGGGTAACATGCATGGTGACAGCATTACTATAAAATACCCCAACCATGGTTTAAAATGTTGTTGTTGAAGAACCTACCTGAACCTAATCTTAAAGTGCCCCTATTATGCTTTTTTCGGATATTACCTTTCATGCAATGTGTGATATAGCTGTTTGTGCATGTAAAAGGCCTGCAAAGTTTTAAAGATCAAAGCACACAACAAATAAAGTTATTGTCTTCCAAAAGAAAGAACCGATTCTGAGCAATTCCAGTCACACTTCCTGTTACACACCTGCGTAACCATGTAACAAACTCTTCACACTCTTGGGTCTCCAGCTACATGCCAGCAATCAATAAACTGACCAATGACGTGTTGGAGGCAGAGAAAACGGACCGGAAGTTGCAGCGGGAACTTTCTGCTGTTAGGAAGAAGATGACTTCCTCAGTTGTTCTTCGGAAAAAACATCAGGAGTAAGAAAACACGAGAGATAATTAATGCATTTTACTTTGCTGTTCTTTGTTTGTTAATTGTGCAAAATTTTAATGATTTGGTTGGAAAGTTTCTTACCTGTTATGATTTTAACTGCTACTGTTATTTATTCAGCCTTCTTAAGTCCTCTTACTGTGTGAAGGACCCCCATCCTAAAATTTTAAGAGGCTGAAATCTTTTATCCTGAAATCCTAAAATCTTTTATAAACACCCAATTGATACACTGAAAAATTAATATTATAAATCTAAACTTTATTTCTATTAAGGTACATTTTATATATATATATGAATCTAATTTTTATTTATTTGAATCTAATTTAATCTATTTAATAGATTAATAACTTTTTTATTTTAATCACTTATTTATTTCAATCTTATGGAAGCTTGTTTCCACCACTGAATAAAAAATTAAAAAGATAATTGCGACTTTTTATCTCACAATTCAGACTTTTTTCTAGCAATTGTGTGATTAAAAACTCGCAATTGCGAGTTATATGGTCAGAATTGTGATATATAAACTCGCAATTATGAGAAAAAAGTCAGAATTGCGAGATATAAATTTACAATTGCGCAAAAAAGTCAGAATTGTGAGATATACATTTGCAATAGCAAATAAATAGTCAGAATTGTGATATAAACTCGCAATTATGAGGAAAAAAGCTAAATTGCGAGATGTAAACTTGCATTTACAAGAAAATAGTCAGAATTGCAAGATGAATTTGCATTTACGAGAAAAAAATCAAAAAGGTAATTGCGACTTTTTATCTCACAATTCAGACATTTTTTTCTAGCAATTGTGATTAAAAACTCGCTATTGCGAGTTATATGGTCAGAATTGTGATATATAAACTCGCAATTATGAGAAATAAAGTCAGAATTGTGAGATATAAATTTGCAATTGCATGAAAAAGTCAGAATTGCGAAAAAAATATATTCGTAATTGTGAGAAAATAGTATTGCGAGATATATACTCGCATTTATGAGAAAAAAGTCAAAATTGTGAGAAACACGCAGTTACGAGAGAATTGTCAGAATTGCGAGATATAAACTTACAATTGTGAAAAAATTGTGAGATAAAAAGTCCAAATTTTCAATTTTTTTGAAACAAGGTTCCATACAATCTAAATTATTTATTTACTTCTTTATTTTAATACTATTATGTGTTTATTTATTTATTTATTTTTATACAGTTTTTCTATAGACTTTTCCACGCACCCCCTGTCACATGCAGCTGTAATTGCTGTCCCAGACCCCAGTTTAGAAACCCCTGATACTAAAACTAAAACTAACGTTTGGGTGTAAAACTGTTTTTCAGTGATTTGATGAAGATCACACATATACAGCAGGTGGAAGCAGCTACAGCGGAGGAGAGGCTTCTTAACATGGACTTCATGAAGAATAAATCCAGAGATCTCACTTGCAGGAATAAGATTGCACAGGTTTGTGTCACCTTTTTTCTTAATATTGTATCCAGTCATCAGTTTATATTATACAAACAGAGACTGTGCATTTGTGACAGGAAAAGCTGGACTCACGGCAGATGGAAGATTCACTTACCCATCAGGCCATCCTGCAGTTATCTGAGGTAAACTACCCTACTGATTTGTAATAACATGCAATTCTGGATGTTTTTGTGCACACCTAATATGGTGTATAACTAGTATGTTATGATGTACAGTAAATGGCATGAAAGGATTTATTTTAAAAAGGCTATATTATGCTTTTTTACAAAGTCTTGATTTTGTTTTTGGGGTCTACTAGAACAGGTTTTCATGCTTGAATGTTCAAAAAACACATTATTTTTCTCATATTCTCCATTGTTGCAGCTCCTCTCTTCCCAGTCTGTCAGTAACACTCTGTTTAGTTCCTGTCTCTATGAAGCCCCTCCCTCTGAGAAGCACATTGTGCTCTAATTGGCTGACTGGATCAGTGTATTGTGATTGGTCAACTGCTTCAAGCATGTCTGGGGAAATGTCCCGCCCCTCACCATAACCGCCAGTTTCAACACACTACTAACTAACTCAATCAGGCCCCGCCCCTTTATTCTGCATATGCCTTGGGCGGGAATTATTTAAATGAGGAATATTGTGACGTGTTCTTTCCCGGAAGAAAATTCAAGACTTCAATGGAGGAGTTTCAGGGAGTTCAGAAACAGTGATACTGATATAGAGAATATCTCCCGCTGGAGGGACTTTGTAACTTTGCAGAGCTTTTTCCTGCTCAAACAGCAACATTAAAGAAACACACTAAAGAAAGTTGAACATATAAAAAAGCATTATGGGTCCTCTTTAAATTTAATGAACATGCACTGAAACAACACTTCATCTTACTGGATGGTATGAAAGTTGTTTTCTCGCTATGTTTTTCTATAATTAGAAAA